>CATIWR010654074.1:0-16446 GCA_949677035.1 Omphalea diandra | reverse complement strand
AACTCAGCATCCCATCACAGCACAATTGTACACAAAGCTACCTGAGGGTTTCTTTGCAAGCAGATCCCACTGTGGGGGGCCTTCACTTGGAACCCAAGAGTTGAGCTCAATCATTCCCCCTCCTAAAGCCCTAGGTCCACCGATGACAATCAGCCGATCTCCACATGCCCTAAATGCCAGCCCCCAACCATTCATTGAAACTGCCCGTTCAGGCAAGTCCCCCAGTGTGATCCACACATTCTTTTTCTTGTCATATTTTCGCACCTCCTTTTGTGCATAATCAGCTGCATAAAGCTCATTATTTACAACAGCAACTAAAGGAGGCGCTTCAGCTGCGGCAGATGTTTCATTCCCCCCTGTTCCTCCATTTCGTGCAGGGAACATATCAGGTATCACACGCCATGTTTTTGTTTCCAAGTCATACACCTCCCCACACGTAAGCATCTTTGTATTACCTGTTCCAATCCCGCCAATAACATAAAATTTCCCATCCATAAATACTCCAGAACACATTTTCCTGGCTTTATTCATACTCGGAATGGTAATCCACGTGCCAGTTTCAGAATTATAAAGCTCAGCAGAGTGCAAAACATTGCCATTTGGATCACAGCCTCCAGCTAGAATTGCAATCTCCCCAAGACTGGCAGACCCAAACAGGCACCGGGCCGTGTTCATCTTCATGCCAGAAGTCCACATGTTCGTTAAAATGCTATATCTATAAATAACATGGGATTTGATTTCCTTTCCAAAAACAAGCAGTTCCGTGCCAACGGCCAACGATTCCTTGTCCGAACACATGAAGCATTCATTTGAATTCATCCTTGGCAAATGCATCCATCGGTGGCGAATAGGATCAAAAGCCTCCCATTCAAGGAGGTTGCAAGAGAAGTATACCCAATGCTCAATGATACCCTTCTGCCGCCTCAGTTTATAGAGCAGGCCACTCCTAACAACGGATAGGAAGCTTTTATTCAATGAAGCAATGGTTCCATAATCAGATCTTGAACAGTGAACAAGACAGCTTATTGACACTTCTCGACCAAGTTGATCAATAAGTGAACTTGAATCTAAATTATCCTCTACCTGATCCTGATTACTAGGTTGATTAGCTTGCATAGTAGGAAAAACTTGTATACCCGCCACGTGATGCTGATTATCAGGCTGATCAATTTGCATCAGAGAAACACCAATAAGACCCGTTGCTTGATGCTGATTAACAGGATGATTACTTTGCACCACAGAAAGACCACACAGAACTGCTGCTTGATGCTTATTATCAGGCTGAACAGTTTGCATCACAGAAAGATCACTCAGACCTACTGCTAGATGCTCATTATCGGGTTGATCAGTTTGCATCACAGACAGGCCACACAGACCTGCTGCTTGATGCTGGTGAACAGACAGACCTCCTGCCTGATGCTGATTATCTGGCTCATCAGTTTGCATCATAGACAGACCACAAAGGCTTGCTGCTGGATGCTGGTCTGGTTGATCAGATTGCACAGCAGAAAGAACAGATATGCCCTCTACTTGATGCTGATTATCTGGCTGATCAGTTTGCACAAAAGAAACGCTGCTCAAACCAGCTGCTTGGTATTGATCATTTTGCAAAGAAGGAAGAACATGTAGGCCCTCCATCTTTTCCTGTCTCTCCTGGGCATCAAAAGGCCTGGCTGCCTTTCTTGATACAACATCTTCTCCATCTTCCAAATGGCGCTTGCTAGAGCGCTCAACAACACAAGCATTGTAAATCCACTGGCTCTCTTGCTCACATGAGGCTCGTAAATCCCTTGTCATGAGACAAGATCCCTCTAACATGTTAATGAACCAGAGAGCCAAAAACTCGCCTTACTTCCTCGTCACAACAAAATAAAATAAAATAATCAATCAGTAAAGGGAAGCCATATCCTTCAATTAATTCACACATTTAAATGTCCAAATATCCAGCTAAAAACATGATCATCTCTTAAAGGAAATGAATTAAAATTTAGAATCGTTTCACTAAAGCATATGCAATCAAGATAAGTGCATTCTAGCTTAAAAAAGAAAGCAGAAAAAGGAATCACAAAAAAAAAAAAAACCCATATTTTATAGCTTGTAAAATTCTGCAAAAACCACTTACCCCCACACAGCAGCAGTCAATGCAACCAAATATAATATAACAGATGAAAAAACCTTATCTATCAGCAATGAATTCGTGCATGACAAGAAAAATCTAGCTATCGCCAAAATTGGAAGACAAAAAGAAAGCTACAAAGATACATAGAATTGAATAAGACAGTGAAAACAGCAAAAAATGAGAAATGGGTAGCATCAAATCAGATCTCTGAGCTCAAAGCAACACAGTGATTAAAACGAAAACCAAAAGTTACAATAAAACCAAACTTGGAATCAAAATCATAACAGTTAAATCACAATTCAATTGCTCCACATAAAAGAACAAAAATTTCATTCTAAACAAGAGAAACTCACCAGGCAAAGATCCACTGACAGAAAACACCAGCACCAATCTGCAACGACAAACTCTAGCCATATAAGCAGAAGTAATAAAATAAAATAAAATAAACAACAACAAATTAAAAAAACGTAAACCAACCCAACATCAGCAATGACAGTGGTGGAACGACAATAACAACAATAAAAAAAGATCAAGAAGGAAAAAGAACTAACAAATTAGGCAAGAAAGATTGGAACTTTGAGTGATACAGCTAAAGAATTGTGCATGGAAATCAAAGCCCAATTGACAATTGGTGTGTAGTGTGTGGATTATATCTGCTAAGAGAGTGAATATGTAACGATGGGTGGGTTGATGGCAATGTTTGTGTTGAGCTGTGTTGTTTGGTTTATATATATAGTGAGTACTTAAAATTAAAAATATAATTATTATTTATCATTATTTGATAGTATAATTTTAACAGAAAGAGAAGAGGAGGGTTGGTGTGGGGTCTACAACGGTAGAAGAGGGCATTGGGTGGAGTCGCCGTCTTGGATTGCGGCCCCAAGGACGAGAAACCGAAACTGCTAACGGCCGTTTTTGCACGTGTTGCTATTTAAAAGCAATCTCTACGCTTTGTGTTTTTTGGTGATGTGTGTGTGCGCGCCCTTGTGAGTTGGCATTTCTCTTTTTCTTTGTTTTTTTCTTTCCTTTTTTTTTTTTTTTTCCTTCCCTTCCTCTTTGCTTTTTTTTGACCTTTTTATTTTAAGTAATGAAATTAATTTTTTTGGAAATATGTGATTCAATTTGAACTTATCTTTAAGGGCCTTGTGTTCAAATTGCTAATTTCATAATTTTAAAAATATTTTAAATTAATTAAATTAATGAATTATTTATAAAAATTAATCTAAATAATTGTTCTTTTTTATTTCTAAAATTTGATTCTTAAAGTGAACATCTAAAATTATCTTTAAAAGCACCAAGGTAATATGGATGTATACTTTTAAAATTACCCTTAAGGGATTTAGTATCAATTGATTGTATAAATTAATTTGAGAATACCTTACCGAAATACAAAAGAGAAAACTAATCGAACATTTATATTTTTCAGACTGTTTTTTTAAAAATTTATATTTCTTCTCTAAATAAAAATTTTTTGTTAAGTCATCAATTATTATTTCAGTATTTTTATTATTTATTAATTACATTGTTATATTTAATTAATTAATTTGTATTGTGTTATATTTTTAATATTAATCATTTTTAATCATAAATATTAATCTTTATGCATTATCTTCATCTATATTTAGTTAAATACTTTGAATTATCTAAATAAAATTTAATATATTTAAATTCAATTATACATACAAATCATTATATATGCATATCATTCTAAGAAAATATAAATTTTAGTAATAATAGTTTGCCATTTTATTTGTGTGATAGTGGAATTGCAGGCTTTTTTAGTACTTCCTATACAATGATTTATATATATTTGTGTTGCCAAGAAACAAATAAATAATTGTACAAATATTGTGCAAATCGATAGGTAAAAGAATATCCTTCTAAATAATAGGTAAACAATTTTATTTCACCTTCTTTTTTTCATTGATGAGATACAATTGATTAAAGATGAGTAAAACCTTTATTTCATCTCTAATAAGATTTAAATTATAAATCTTTCTTATAAAAAAATTAATACTAAAAGCGCTAAAAATTAATCACTCATTTTGACAATTAAGTTCCTAATTGTCACAGCAATCTCTCAAATCTTAGTTAGTAACTTTGATTTTATTATTTTTTTTATCATTTGTTAACATAAATTCTATCATGCTACGAAGAAAAAGTGACACCTGTATATATACTACCTATAATTGCTTGCCAAATCATCTTAGTAAAACAAATAAATTTATCAATTATGTAAACTCTATTCATATCCTTTATATTTCCCTTTTTGAAACTAATATATCAATTGTGTGCAAACAACAAGATATATTTATTACTTTATTTCTATTAAATTTATTTTATTTATAAAATAAACCAATATTTTAGAATAGACGTTATCAAATTAGGAGCTATAAATAAGCACATGAATAGCAATTATTTCTTTACTTTGTGATAAGAAAACATACTATACCGCGCTATCGGCTGGATTGGCAAAAATTGAAGTTCACGATCTCATTTACCTCGTAATGGTTTTCATAAAGTGAGTATTTGATATAGCTTAATTATAGTTCTTATCAAAGCTTATAGCTTAATTAGGATTCTTATCAAAGCTTTCTCTTTCATTATTCTTTCTTCATACTTGTGAAAATTGATATTTTTCTTATTATCAAAGATTGAAAAGAATTGACAAAAAGAAAATATTGATTTAATTCGATGATTCTTAAAATTATACTTTAAAATTAGCATTGTATTTTTTGTTTTCTAATTAGAATTTACAATTGTATGTAATTTTAATTCATTAATAATTCAAAATCTAGCTTTGGTTTTTATTTTTTATTGAAAGGCTTCACGAAATGTTATATGTTTGTGAATAGTTATTTTTAAAGATATCTCATCAACTTAATTTTCTTTTCAATATAGTTGAAAAAATTTTTAAAAATTTATTAATATTCTAAAATGAAGTTTTGGAATTCAAAATTTCTTTCAAAAAATCAAATTAGAAAGTAAAAAATTATAAAAACTTTTAAAATTTTATTTGATTTATATTTTAGCTCTCTATAATTCTAACATCTTAATTTCTTTATAACTTAAAATAACATTTTTAAAGCAATAAAAAAGTTGTTAGGGTTATCATTTCAATCAATGTTATTATATATACTTTTTAAGAAAATTGTTCGAATGTCAAACTCATTATTCTTTCCCAAAATCAGTTAAATCTATTAATTGAGTCAAATTAAAATAAAATATTGAATTAAAATATTGAAGAGACGATGTATACTATTTTGATTAATTTCTATAAAAATTATTTTTTATTGTATGTATTATTGGTAATTTTGATTTTGTGTCCCTAACATAAATTACCAAATATTAAAGACATAGATACTCATATTTCAAAAGAAGGGGGGTGGATTAATTGGGTTTTTTTTTATGAGTATTATAAAACATGTGTAATTTTTTTCCACCTTTATCTTCTTATTTTGACTTTAATTGTCTTCATTTCACCAAATTATTTGTTTGTTTATCATTGCAAAATCCAATGAAACCGTCAACTTAACCTTTTCTTGAAATGAAATAAAAATACACATGCGTGTGATGTTATTAATTTTGGAGTTTTGCTTTTGATTCCTTTGTCTTTTAGTGTTGATTTTCATATCCAATTTTGCTTCTATTTTCTAATTTTCTTTTTATTTTCCTTATTAAGATGAGCATTCAATTCATTACCTCCCTCTGGATTCTTACATTTACTCTTATATTCTAATTCTTGAACCTATTCTCCTCTCAAGTTATGGCAATGTACAGTACATGGATTTCTTGTAGCTTTATGTGGATATTGGCAATAACTGTTGGATTTGCTCTATGGATTTTGATGGATTATGGTCTTTTACATGTTTCATTAATTGGCCATAAGAATTTCTGAAAGAGACAACTCGGAAAAAGGTTTAGGGTTAGGTGTGGTTGGATTTAAATAATTTAGTGGTAGAATTTCTGTCATTTATTATAAATTAATTAAATAATTTAAATTTTGTCAATTTTTATTTTTATATATTTTTAATATATAAAATACAAAGTAACTAAATCTAAAAATTTATTGAAATATTTCAAATTAGAGGTTTGCCAACTAAAATAAATAGAACATTTGCCAAAGGAGAAAAGTTTCTTTATTTGTTATACATCTCATTTGAATTTTGATATTAGAAAGAAAAATTAACAAAAGTTCAACCACTCTTTTTTCTAAAAATAACTCTTCTCTTTTAGTATTTTGAATTATCACCGATATATTTTATTGGTGACAAACTCTTTTTCTCTTCATTTTTATTTTATTTAACAAAATGAGTTATATTACTATATTTCTTAATTTTTATTTTGTTTTGTTTCTCTTTTTAGAGTTTTTCTTAAAATTATACCATAAGTATGAATCAATATATAATTTTTTGTCATAACTACCTTCATGAATTTCAAAATTTTATTTTATTATTTTATTTACTGAACAATACCTTTTCACAACGTAACTATTAATTGTTTCACTATTTAATTAATTATTTAAGAAAAATAAATATTAAATTTATTTACAATTATAGTATAAGTATATTTTAACACATGAGCTCACGACTAATTTATTTTAATATTATATTAAAAATATTTAAAAGCATGTGGTGGATTCAAGCTAAATTAATACTAAAATATTATTTATACTAAAAATAACATTAATTATTGATTAATGAATTTTTAATTTAATAATATTTAAATTATTTTTATGACTATAAGATTAAAAGTTTAATTTTTCATCGAAATCAAATTTGTAATATATTTATAGCCATTAAAAAAACTAGTACTACATTGGTATTATCTGATTTAGAATTACTGTGATAAAATCAAATCCAATAATACCAAAAAATTCCTAACACTAATAAGAGAGAATATATGTTGCGCACCAAATGGCTGTTTATGCCCAAATGCACGCCCATATCCACCACCAAATGGCGCCAACGCATGAAGCTGAAGGGAAGGGAAGGGAAGGGAAACGAAGGGAAGGGTGATTGTGGATGACAGACTATATTGCTTTTTTCCTTCTGCATGAAACAAAGCCACCTAAGATAACAAATCTGATGCCATTTTGACACCTATATTTCTAATCTCTTCTCAATCATTACTTAATCTCTTCTTAATGGAAATTCACACCTGTGCCTATTGGGTTATTTTTTTTGTATACCAGGAAAAGCGCCTGTGCAATTTTTGTTTTCCTGTGTTACCCAAATTACTACTAATTAAGATAATTAGAATTATAAATTTTATAAAAAAATATTAGTGATACATTTAAATTTAATGATATTAAAATTGTCCTTAAAGTTACAAGATTGTAAATATAAATTTCAATTAAAACTAAAATTATCCAAAATTTTTTATATAAGTGCCTCTCTAATATTACTTATTTAGAGCCGTTAAAATACATTGAGTTTACTTTGAAAAGTAATGATATTTTCTATCATTATATTCTTTTATTTTAGTTACTTATGCTGTTATGCACTTATTAAAGTTTGAATGATTACAAATGTTATGGAGATCACAGTATTTGGTGAGACAAAAACTATTGATTTTTATCATCACATTCTAAGTACGTTATTTGTCATATCAACACGTGGTGGTGTTTTAATTGTTAATTGTTGCTACAATTTCCATTTTTAGAATAATAAAAAATATTTTTATTTATAAATAATCATTTCATATATAAAAAAAATATTATGATCTAAAACACTGATATGAAATTAATTTTTAAACACTACTAATAACTATATATTTACGTAACTTTAAAATTATGGTTGTATTTTCACTATAATTTTTTTCGATAATTTTATATTTTTATCAATTATGAAGATTTTTACTAGATATGGTACTATAGCTCGATATAAACTGAAATTCATATAATATGTTAGAACAAATTTATAATAGTTAATAATATATCATCATATATTACTAAATAAATAATTTCAAACCACTTAAACTAATAAAAATAGATAAAAACTCTCAACAAGAGAGATAAAATAACAAATATAAAATAAAAACTATCAAATAAGAGATAAAACAAAATAAAATTAACAAATAAGATATAATAACCCACTCTATTAAATAAAACAAAGAAAAAAGGAATTTATTATCAGCAAAAAATACTAGCAATAGCCCAATATACTAAGAAAAAGAGTTATTTGAAAAAAAAAAAAGTGAAACTATTAGGTTTATGTATTATTTTTTCTTCATATTCAAAGAACAAATATTATATATATAGGTTGAACTTACTAGTACTATATCATATATCATGGATAATTATTGCATTGCAAATATTGGTTAATCATTGATATTGTTATACATTCATATTACTTTTGCAAAATTATGTAAATTTATAAAAATAAAATAAATAGAATATTTATGTGATTCATTCTCTCAATACAATTATATCTATTAACATTATTTTTTACTATCATTAATAACATCAATTACAATCAATAAGCTCAAAACTAACTCACAAACTCATTAATTCAATTATTTTCAAGAACTAACTCACAAACTCATTAATTCAATTATTTTCAAGAGACCTTTCACACAATTATGCATTTATGTTACCCATAGCAATTAGAATATGGTAAATTTTACAGTAACATATATCTATGATATTATTGTTTAAAATATTTTTGTGTATTATTTATTAATAATTTATGATAATTATATTAAAAATAAAAATTATCTAAAGTGATAAATAATTATACACATTAATAAAATTATTGCTTAAATATTAAAAATTATACTAATATAGCATTGTAATATTAAACAAACTATACTAATATAGCATTATAATATAATATCATAAAAATTATTAAACTATTTACTACTTTGAACTTTCACGAGTCAACAACCATCCATCATAATAGATAGAGCCATTCTCACTACTTTACATAAAAGTCTTCACTATTTTCGGCAAAAATCTAAATTATCTCGAGCAAAAGTTTTTCGGTAAAGCTAAATAACTCTTTTTATAAATTTAAACATAATTAAAATAGCTCTACAATGAAAATCATTTACTAAATAGAAACATAGTTTTCTATTCACTTAAAAATAATTATTCAAATTAAATAAAAAAAACTTTTTGTCAATTACCATTACAAAATGGAGTCATAAATCCTAACATTTACCATCATTTGTTATTTGGGAAAACTATTTATGAGCATGAAAAGAAAAATAGATATCGGATTTAAGGAAATCTACCAGAAAAATGCAAAGATTCGCATGGAAAAAATTCGTGGTGTTAAGATTTGCTGATTGTTAACCAAAACTGGGCAAAGGGCTTGAATTATCTGAAAAAAGCCTAAAGCTAGAAGAAGAGGTAAGGACTCCTTTTTAGGAGTTAACTGTTTATAGGGACAACCCTATTCTCTGTGAGCAATCACTATTAAGCCACATCTACCAACGAATCTATGGGATGTGAAAGCGCATCTCATTATATTATATGCCTAAAGAATATAAACCCTACCCTTTTAATATTCATTATTTTTTTTTCTATAATTTTAATTTTTAATACGAAAATTTCCAGTAATATTAAAACGAGTGATCTCAATTGGCTTTGAGTTTTCAACTGCGCAACTATATAACACGTATAGTCTAACTTGTTGAGCCCAAATGCACGCCATGTTTGAACCCGAAAAGGGCACAAAGGATGTGACTTAGACTTTTTTTTTTTTGTTTCACAAAAAATAATTTTTTGAAAAATATTTTTCATATTTTTTGGTAATTGATGCACTTAGAATATTGACCAATGAAAAATATTTTTTTGGCTAATCAAAAATTAAGTTAAGTTATTTTTAAAGAAAATATTTTTTTTGAGAAAATATTTTTCAAATTTTGATAAATTTATTAAAATAAAGAAATAATATAAATAGTTATATTTATTATTGTCAATCATCTTTGATCACTAACACTCATAATTGATCATTACTAATTATTAGCGTTTATCGAAAATTAATGAAATTCATAAAAAAAAAAATTTATTTCTAATGTATTTATCTTACATTAAATGATACAAAAATATAAATACAAAATTTGTGACTTAAATTTATTATAATCTTATAAATTAAAAAATAAATTTTTTCTCATGTAAATATATTTCTCAAAAATATTTTTCATAAAATAAATTAAAACTTATCTATATAAATAAAATAAAATAAACATGGTCTCAATTATTGCTGCCATTCTAAATTTTCATCATTGCCCTTAAGAGAACATGTTTATTTGGATAATAGAAATTGTTTGTGGAAAAAATTTCGCATTGGCAGAAAAATTCATAAAATTTGTCATTAAATTGAATTACTTTTTGGCTGTAAATAATTTCTATTATGTGTCTTCATCTGATTGTGAGAGGGAAGGACAAGATTTTTTTTTTTTTTTGGTAAGCGAAAATATGCATAATTTTTGAAAAGACAACCGCACTTCATTATTGCTTGAAATCGTATCTTATTAACTTCTAGTCCACGAAAAAGCTCTCGAGAGAATAGGATTGGACAAAATTAGAGACTTTGCTTGCGGTCGATATAAGAACACCCATCATGCCCCCTCTCACTTTTCAACTTATTTTGCAAGTTCACATTTGACTCAACCTTTAATTCATAATAATATAAAGTATTTATTCAATCATTTATTCAATTTATTTATAAAAATATATTTTCACGCTTTTATCAAAATTAACAAAGATAGCATTTATGTCAAGAAATCTTAAAACGTTTTTTTAAATTTATATTTGATGATTTGTTAGTTTCACTTGACATGTATCAAAAAGATCTTTACATATTTAATTAAGAAATTAAATTTGAATTTATAGATAGGACGGTAAATTCAACTCATTGTAAGAAAAAGGAGAAGGATTTCATTTTTGATTTATGAAGTGAATTAAGATCTATAGAAGTTTTAATCCGATTGTAAAACCTGATAAAGTTAAACAAGATTTTTTTTTTTAATTTCATAAACTTGCAAAATGAATTAATTTAAAAAAATTTAAAATATAATCTTAAAAGTCTTCGGAGATGTTTGATATAATTGATACATGCAGTGGATAGTCATTTTTCATTAAACAATTAAACAACTAAGAATTAAGTATTTGGTAAACAATATAAAACAGTAGCTGATAATATATATAACTTCAATTAACTACAATTTTTATTAGTTTCCATTTGAAATTTTTGTTCAACCTTTTATATTTCAACAAAAAAAGTCAAAATTATTCTTACTATATTATTATTCTTAAAGTTTTATTATTCAGCTAACAACTATGAATTATAATATTCTAATTCAACTAACAACTATAAATTATAATATTCTAATTATTTATATAAAAATAATTTATTTTAAATTATTATATACTCGTTTTATAAAAAAAAAATTATATATAAGGTATTATAATTACTAAAAATATATTGACATATATCAATTAACATTAACAAAAAATAATTATTAAGATTTCATAAATGTAAATTAATAATTATAGGATTCTAAGTTTTGAAATTATACTTTACGAGCATATATAAAAAATACTATTTTTATTATATTTTTAATTTATTTAATTAAAATACAAAAAATATTAATAATATACTCTTATTAGTTATTTTATGAATTAATAACAACAACTAAATATAATTTATCAAACATTTAATATCAAATCGCTATCAGCTACTAGTTATTAGCAATCGCTATTAACTATCAGCTACATCTATCAACTATCTCAAACAAACTCTTAATAAAAATAATAAAACAAAGATGCATTTTATTGATAAGAATATCTTTGTGGAAAAATATTCTAAAATAAAAAAAGTACTATTTAAAATAAACTCTAAAACTATCTAAAATTTCTATCTAATTTAAATTTTGTTAAAATAACTTCTAAACTGAATTGAAGTCCTAAACGCAAAATACATTATTAAAAAATCTTCAGTAAAATTAATTATTTATTAAATTAACCAATTTTATTAAATTGAGCCTCTTTTTTAATGTAAACAGTACTATAAGCGCAAGAAAATAAAAAAGAAAAAGAAAATCTCCTAAAAAAAACTGAATCAAAACCATCATTTGACTTGTGCTTTTAAATATTTTGAGAATATATATGGAAGTGAGTCAACCAAACATGAAATGCTGAAATTTTACATTTGTTTCATATAATAATCATAAAAAGTAGATAGGATTATTTTTTTCAATTTTTTTATTCTATATTTCTAAAAATAGTAGAGACATATATATGATTTTTCCTTATTCTGGCTTTTTACCTACCTGCCTTTTGTACTGTAATTTCATTTGGTCATTGTCTGCATGTAATATAGTACCATATATAAAATTAAAAAAATTTTATAAATTTAACTATTTTTCATCTTATATATCGCTAAGAGAAAGATAGCTACAAATTGGTGTAAATTGAGTATTAAAAATCTAGTCTGGCATTAGAAACCTATAGAATAAGACCAACGTCGTCCCTTTCTTAGTTAATAACATGAAATGTGTTGTTATTGGCCTCATGGGTATATTTAATTAATTAATTAATTACTTCTATGTCATCTATAGTCCATTTCTTTAAAAGAAAAAAAAAAACAACCCAATTAGATTTTTATTCAATATCTGCAAACTCTAATACGCCTATTAGTGAAAGAAAAAAAGAACTTTTTTTTTTTTTAACATTATCATCTAAATCTTATAAAAATAATAAATGTTATTTAAAATTAATCAAATTTATGCTAATATCACCAATTATGAAAATTAAGTTTCGAATTGGTTCCCCAACACTATGATATAGAATTCATTTGACATCTATGAAATTAATTATCGTCATTTCTATATGACATCGATATCATTATGTGAGATCAATTAGAGATTTTAATTTTAAAAATTGATGGTATTGACAGAAATTCAATTAATTTTAAATAATATTTATAATTTTATATAGTTTAAATAATATCGTACAAAAATTCTTTTTTTTTTCTTTTGTCAATAACCCATCTAAATATATTTAGTTCTTTATTTTCCTATTCCCTCAATTAGCTGACCTAATTCAAACAAGATACCTATCCCTTTAAGTGAGAAGCTAAAACCTGTAAATTTCAACTTTGATGAATATTGAATATTGAATGATCTCTTCTAATTCACAGGATAAAATTATTATAGAAGGAGTCCCAAGCTCCTTCACCATTCTAACATATAGTAATACATGTGTGCTAGCTGATTGATTTTATCTTAATGATTTTTCCCTAAAAAGTTATTGAATGATCTCCAATCAAATCTCACTATAAATAAACTTTAATCACTTGATGATTTTTTTTAATTGATAGAGATATATATGTACACGATTATGATCCTAAACATTGTAGACAAATGCATCAGACAGAACTAAACACGTAGGAAAGGATCCATATCATCTAACTAATACCATTAAGTTTGTATTTAGTACTCTTTTGTCTAAAGGGATTTACACCCATTACTTATCTAATTAGATTACAGTCATATATATATATATGTACACACACGCTATATGGTGGAAATTCTAGATAATATATTAATATGAATGTAGCGCCGCATGTGCCAGAAGCAGAAATGGCTGATGCTGATAAAACTAACAATAATGAATTATAATTGAAAAAAGAATTCAAAAGCACTATAGTTTGGGATAATGTCTTTTAGTTGTTGGAATTTGACAATGTACCTCTTATTCTACAATATAAGTATTATTTAAGCTAAACTAATTGCTCAATTAACTCAAGTTTTTTAGCTTAGTGCATATAAAAAATGCGAAAAGATTGTATAAGATCAGTTAAGCATGAGGGTTAAAATTTGAATTTTTCTAATGGTAATTGCATGATTTCTTTTGAGAGATATGAACATGATGGATGATTGATGTATGTGCATCAATCATTTGTCAGCTTGAAAATTCGAATGAATTAATTAGCACGTGCCAATATAATTTGTCATTACACAATCTATTAACCAAAAAATTTCAGTAGAAGAATGACAATGAAGTGCATGTACAGCTCTAAATAATTAATTTGTCGCTATCTCAAATTTTTATTTCCTTTAAACAATTAGGAAACATCATTTTTATTTCCTTTCCTTGCATGCCAATGGTTACTTCAGTAGTTCAATTCTCATGTATTTTTATACTCATACGGTGATAGCTACATTTGTTACAGGATTTGAATCATTGGTTTTTTTTTTACGTAATAAGAGATTTTTTAGTTTTGCTCGAATCGATAATGAATTTCTTACTTTCTGTAGCCCTTATCCTTTAAACCAATCTATCGTTTTCAATCCCAAAAGTCAAAAATGTTAATTATTATTGGCATCAATTCTCACTTCTTAAAATTCCCTTATAGTCCCATATGCGCTATGCCTGAGCCTCTTTTCACCAGTGAAGCACTATTGGTGACAAGAATTCTTATGAACAGAAATATAGTAACAGCATATCAGAAAAAAAAAAAAAAAAGTTATAAAGAGACGTATGTGGGTTTCTTTTCTTAATTATGTATTCCCCATTACGTCTTTCTAGAATTACATATACGCATCAAATGGGATTTGGATTCAAAAGTTCCTTTCTGCAACTTAAAAATCTGTACTTTATTTAAAGTAAAGAAGGAAAGTGATTCCCATTGATATATTGGAGCTGCCTGCATAAGCTTCTTGAGAATTTTGTCATGCCATTAATTAAGTACTTGCTAATCTTTTCCACCAATTCCCTAATGGCAATAGACAAAATCAGGGCATGCACTTAACATTTATTTTACTGGTGCTAATTAACAATAAAATCCTTGACCTATTTGAATACTATCATCTCATAAGCTTTGAATCTAAATCAACTTTACCCTAATAGTTAATACTAATACAATCAAGGGAATAATCAAGTAATGTCAATTAAATTGGAGGTTTCTAGGCTATCGAATTAATAGTTTAATAGTTGAGTGTCTATCTTATAAGTTATGATTTAAAAAAAAAGAAATTTAAAATATAAAGATTCAATTTTTTAAATAAAACTGATCAACTTCAGCGGTGACTTAAAATGGTTCTGCTTTTTCTTTTTTCCCCCATTGAAATGAAAATGGTTCTGATTTCTTTATGCATGACTTGCTAAATGACAATGATTGAGTCAAATTTTGCATAAAATTGTTTTGGTTTTGGAATGAGACTTTCTGCACCTAACCTTCTTTTAGGTTATTGAGAAGGCCCATAAAGATAGGGTTAGAGAAGTCTGCTCAGTGTTTACAGGACATGAACTGGACCTCACGATTGGGTGAGCCCAATATCAACGCCTATAAATGGAACATTTTCTCTTCTTAACTAGTGGATAATCCATCTCCCGCGGATTATTATTTAATATATTATTTAAAATATATTTATTAATATTAATAAATTAAAATATTTATTATATAAATAAATAATATATTTTAAATAAATAATATATATTACTTTTTAATTTTATTATATATAATTACTTATTTTATAATTTTTCTTAACATATTTTATTTTTATTTATATTTTTAATTAAGTAATTTTATATTTCAAATGAATAAAATTTTAATACCATCTGCTAAATAATTAGTTTGATAAATGATATATATCATCTTAAACAAACTCTAAATTTGATACTTGATAAATTGCTATGATAAAAACTAAAATTAGTTATATATATATTGATTTAAAAAATATTTATATTTTTTATGTTATTAATTAGCCAGTGGGAAGAGAATCCAAAATTTTAGTAATATTATTCAATTTAATTTTCCACTTGGTGTTATATTATATGGCTCATGCACAAGGGGAGAGACTGAATGTTTCCATACGTGAATCATTCCAATTGATTGTTACAGAACATAGAGACGACTCTGAGTATGGGATTCAGAACCACCAATAGTGCAACTGTTCTGTCTGTTGGTAGAATATATATTACCAATTTGTAATTTTTTTTTTTTTTTTTAAATATGCAACTTGCAATTATATTAAAATTTTCTTGCTGTATATTTCAGTTTCTTGAAATCGAAAAAAATTGCAAATAATTGTATGTGATTGAGATTACTTCATTTGTTTTGTTTCCAATAGGTTTTGATTAATGCATTACTAATCATTGCAAGTTGGAATTTAGTATGGAAATTGATTAATTTAGTTTGAAATATAACTCTTTTTTTTTTTTTTGTAATGCATGAAAATTTACAAAAGAAAAAATGATCATAAGCTTTGAATTTATAGTCTCTTATGTTATCTTAAGAGATAGTAAACAAGCTAGGTGACATTATAAGGATATATGATATGATAATTCGCTAGCAAGTGTTTTTATAACTGCC
>CATIWR010653996.1:0-15901 GCA_949677035.1 Omphalea diandra | reverse complement strand
TGGTAGTCGCTAAACCTAGATACTGCCCCTGGTAGTAGCTAATTAGTGGCTATATATAGTGTAGTCGCCAAATAGAAACTACAAGTACTAGTAACTAAGGCAAGTGAATTCTTAATAATTAGTGACTGCATATAGTGTAGTTGCTAAATAGAGAATACAATTAGTAGTAGCTAAAGCAAGTAAATTCTTTATAGTTTAGCTACTAACATTTGTTAGTTGCTAAATCTAGCTACTGCACCTAGTAGCAGCTGATCTAATACAAATAAGGTTGGATTGATATTTACCTATATGCTAAAAAATAGTTGCCCAAAATCTATCAAACCAAGTATTGGAGTTTTGATATTCAAATCTCAACTAGACTTCTAGAAAACTTATTTCTAGTAACCTAAGTTATAAAGATTTAAACTGTGTTAACTCAAACCTTAAATCAACCAAGCCAATTTAATATCAAAATTAACAAGTTTATGAAATTATTAAGCTTTCACTCAACAATCTCACCAAGTCCACTCAATATCTTAAGAAAAAAATTTAATCTCACAAGCAAATTGCTAACAATAATAATATTGATTGAAATGAATCCCTCTTGGCAGAATATGAGGGTTATTTATAACTTTACAATGCTTAATCCAAAATCAATTAGGATTTAGTTTACATTTCCTAATAGAATTTAACATTGTCTAATGTAATAAAGAAAAGACAATTCTAAACTAAATAGGAAGACTAAGGAACAACTCTTCTTAAATAGAAAAGGAAAAGGATTCAGCCTGATGAGGAAATCCTAATGGCATTAAGAAACATTGTCAACTAAGGAAATCTTGTAAGAATCTTTGACTTTAGCCTTATTTCCTTGCTTGTATTACTTGGGTTTCTTTTTACATGCCTTGACTAAATTGGGTTATGCTTGGGACAAGTTGGGCTCCATTGTATTAAGTTAAGTGCTTCATTTGAAGAGTTTAAGGTCAAGCTCTTATCAACTTTTAATTGGACTTCACGCATCCTTTGCTCTTTTTGGGCTAATCCAAGTGTAACTCCTTGTTGCATGAATGCTTCAATTGTCTCCTTAAACTTCTTTAGTCTTCCCTTTGTGATTAAGGCTTGAAGTTGAAGTAGATCCTTTGCTAACTTGTCTTGGCTATTTACATCATAATCAGTCTCTAATTAGCGACTACATATAGTGTAGTCACGAAATAACAACTAAAAGTAGTAGTAGCTAAAACAAGTAAATTTTTTGTAGCTTAGCTACTAACATTTGTTAGTCGCTAAGTTTAACTACTGCACTTGATAGTAACTAATCAGTCTTGAATTAGCAACTACATGTATTGTATTCACTAAATAGTGATTAAAAGTAGTAGTAGTTAAGGCAAGTAAATTTTTTGTAATTTAGCTACTAATATTTGTTAGTCGCTAAAGTCAGCTACTACTTATAGTAGTAGCTAAGATATTGCTACTTACATAATATAATATTATATGATAAATCATTATATATAATATAATTTTAATATATTATATATAATTATATTATTTTTGTATATAATAATATAATGTAATATAATAATATTAATTATAATAATTTTTATATTATAAATTATATATAATATATTATGATATTTTTAATAATTATATAATATTCATATATAATATTTATATTATATATTATTATATAATAATTATATTTTGTTACATATAATATGTAATTATATTAAATTATAAATATTAATATTATAAATATAATATATAATATATTGAATATATATGCATTTTAGTAGTTTAGCGGCTAACGTGTTAATAGTATTTATCTTGTTCACTCTCCCTACTACTAATTAGTAGTCGCTAAGTTAGCAACTAATATTGTGTTAGTCGCTAAGTTACTAAAAAAAAGTACATTAGTTCATCATCTCATTTTTTGTCACTATTGCTATCTCATTCTCTTCAGAGCTGATATCTTGTTCACTCTCCCTTAACAAAATCGATCTCCTTTCACTACCCCTCCTTTTAGATTCTATCAAGCTAAGCAGATTGTGTATTCAACCTTTCCTCTCTTCCAAATCCCTCTCTTTACAATAATAAAACCTAATTCCCTCTTCCAAAATCCATTCCTCCCTTCGTAAATTGATCCCTCACTTTGCCAATCAAATTAGAGTCACAATTTCTAATCTTGACTCTTCCTTTTTGATTCCTTGTGCAAGCGGTCTTCTTCTAAAGCAAGTTAGGTTAAGTTTTCAATTTTTTGTGCTTTTGATTCTGATTGTAGGTTTTAGTTTGTTTGTGTTTAGGTTTAGTTTGTAAGTTTGTGTTACTTTTTTTTTTCTGCTTCGATTCTTCTCTTCCCAGAGTGAAGAGGAGACGATTAGCTTGGATGATATGTATAGAACATGAAGCCTGATCAAAAGGATATCTATTACATTGCTTATAATAGTGTGACTAGTATAAGAACATAACTTTCTTAGAGAGACTTATTGAGAAGGATCTTCAAGTATGTGAATGTCTTATTGCAAAATCTTATGCCTTTCAGCTGATCAGTGTGTTTACCCTCATATATGACACATGAATGTTCTTTTGCTATTACTTTATAGGTGCTCTTCTTAGTTGATCCCATTGATGAGGTTGTTATTCAGAACTTGAAATCATATAAGGAGAAGAATTTTATTGATATCAATCAATAAGGAAGACTTGGATTTGGGTTGGTTTTCAAAATCCCTTTTAGCGATTTCACTCAGATATGAATGCCCACCCATTTGTTTTCTATTCTCTCTTTGCCTCCTATCTCTACCTTCTCTTAATGCTAATTACTCACTAGCGTAAGAGCAATAATGAATTACCTAAAAAATTTGAAGATTGAAGTCTTGTATTTACTAGATTGTTATTGACTTCGCATTCTTCCCTTGTTTTTGATCCTCATATCAAGGTAACGACAATGATTTAGTCTCTTTCAGCATCTCTTTATTATACTGTTTTTGGGTGTGTCAAGATTTTTTTTGGTTAAATCTTATTATCATGGGATTTATATTTTTCTTCAAAAATTTAAAATGTTCAACAATTTGTTTTGAAATTCTATTTTGTGCCTATGTCATTGGTTAATCTTACTCTCCAAGAGGAGTTGTTGGCTTATTTCATTTTAATTTCTTTAATTTGAGGTAAGAAGTTTGTTACAGTAGTTAATGCAAATCAGTTTGGACCTTCCTAGAGGTTGAATCTTAGTATTCTTTGTAAACTAGAAATTGCTCAACAAATGCAATTACATATTAAATGGAATAACCATGCTTGGTTTTCACATGAATTCTTCTTTGATAACTTATTAAAGTTTTTATGAATGTGAATGAGCTCAAAGTGAAAGATTTTGTTAGTAGCATGATCATGAAATGGAATTAATTCATTTAGAATTTTGAGCAGTTGATGCTTTAAATGGAGGTGGTCTTCTGAATATAATTTTCAGTTAATGTTATCATATATTTTGAGCCTTTGCATTCTTTTACATTTCATTTGTTATTTGCTTTTAACAATGTATTCAAGATCCTCTTTTTATACTCTTGTTGTTTTCTCTGTGATAAAGCAAATACATTTTGGTAGCTGCTCTACCTTCTAACAATGTCAAGAAATGGATTTTTGAAACTTTGTTTTGGAAAATTTATGTATATTTTGTTGTTAGGTTGTGTTAAATGGTCTTGAATTATAACTGGTGCAATCTGTGATATGGTATCAAATCTAACTAATGACTTTGGCTCATATTCTTTTACTTTCGCTACTATATTGTTGATGTTTTTGTTGTGGAATTCCAATTTGTTTTATAATTAATGGTAGGACTCCTTTGTTTTCTATCATTATAATAATAATTAACATGTACACAACTTCTTCACCGAAGAAAAAAAAATGATGAATGGATGCTGCAAATTTTAATGCTAGTAGATGCAAAAAAAGTTATTTATTTCTTAAAATAAAACATCAACCATGTCAATAGTCTTTAGTTAAATTTTTGAGCAAATAATACAAGGATTAGATGTTTTGCTTTTAATATAAAATATAAGAGCTTAATTCATTAGCACTATAAATATCTAAAAAAATGAATTTCATGATTTGAAATTGGATATTTGTTACACTTATTAGCTCAGAACATTCTTCCATGAAGAAAAATTCAATTATTCTCATAACTGAAATAAAATTAATAAAAGAACATATAAATCCTAATAAATGTGTATCTATAATAGCATAAATTAAGCAAATTCAATATTTAGACTTGTAAATTTAACCAAATTTGGAATCATTTCAATAAAACAATAAATGGCCTAAATAATGGCAATGCACAGTAAATTGGTGTCCTTTGTGAACAAATTAGAGCATTCATGCTTCTTTAATCTAATATTGATTCTCTTGTTATTGTTGAATAGCATATGTTTATGTCTTTATGGTTGGCTATCTCATCCATATGTAAATGAATGGTGGTATGCTTTCGTGGTTAATTTGGTGAAATATTTTAGAGAATAAAGATATTTCTTGGTTTATCTTATCATAATATGATATTTTCACTTTTGGAGTGTTCTTAAGGTTACAATTTTTGCATCCATACAATTATCTGAGATAATTAAAGTTGGTTCTCTATCAATACCATAATTTTATAAATATAGGTTAGGCGACACTTGATCAAAAGCATCAACGGTCGATATATAGATTAGGTGATCGCTCTTCAACGTACATGAGTAATACCTCTTATCAGTGTACTGCATCTTATTCTATGACTGCTCAACAACTAAATGAGAAGATCAAGAAAGAGGTAGAAAAGAAGGTTAAGTCGCTACAGGAGCAACTCGATGAGATGAGGGCTCTAGTTGCTATTTTAGCTAGAATATTACAAGTTCCTTCATCAAGTACAGATTCAGCTGGTCCTACATCGACTTCAAATGACCCGCCCAGAGATGATCCACTTGTAGACGACCTCTAGTGTACTGTTTTATTGTAATTTTTATTTATAAAACATGTGATGAAGACTTTAATTGTATTTTTTCTTTTAAAACATATAATTTTAATGTATTTCTTCTTTATTCTAATAATAGGATATTAGAATTTCATTTCATTTTAATTTTTTGCAATATTAAATTTAATCAAATAATATGAATAAATAATATTCATTAATAATTATTAACATTAATAATAAATAATTAAAATTTAATTCAATTTAATATTATTAAAATTTATTAATAAATATTATCAAATAAATAATTACAAATAAATTAAATTACATATTATTAGCCACTAGAATAGTAATAGTTAAACAGTCTTAATTTAGCTACTACATAGGTGATACTAGCTAAAAAAGAGAATTTAGCAACTATTAGATATAGTAGCTAAACAATCTCTATTTAGTTATTACAAGTGTGTTAATAGCTAAAATGTACTATTTAATGACTGCGAGGTTTAGTCGCTATTCAGTTTTTATTTAGAGACTGCCAAATTCGTGGCCATTATTTAGTGACTACATTGGTTAGTTGCTAAATAACGATTAACCGATTATACTCGCTAAATTATAACTTAGCGACTACCTATTTTAATCGCTAAATTGTCGTTATTTGATGTTCCATAATTGTTTTCACCATTAATTAGCTACTATTTTTTCCTGTTTTAGCTACTACATTGGTGTAGTTGTTATGTAGCTACTATAATAGAGACTAATGTGTTGTAGTCACTAAATAGTTGCTACTAGTCGCTATTTTCAATTAACAAGTAGAAATTTAGTGACTACACTTTTTTAATTGTTAAGGTAGTCGTTAAGACCTTAACTACTACTAAAACAGGGTTTAAATACTACTTTTTTGCATGAGCTAAATCTAATTTTTTTTTGTAGTGTTCATGGGTCGATGGCGATAATATAGATGATGATGTTTTTGATGGTTAAGATTGTGTTGGTAGTAGATGAAATATAAGGAGGTTGGAGATGTTAAGAACTATGCAATTTAGAAATAGAAAAGAAGATAACAGGGAAGTTGATCATGATAGGTTAAAGGATTTGGATAATGTTGTCATGCTTTACTTGCTTTCGAACTCCTTTCATCTTTCTTTCTTTCTTTTTGTGAGATTTTAATTTTGATTGATCTTGTGAGATTTGAGAATTGAGGTTTTGATTTTAAAGATTTCATGTTTGTTAAATTTTAAAATTTATTTATTTAATGAAATTAATTATTAAAGAATGTTAATTAATTTTTTTCCATTTAAATATTTAAAATTTTTCTATTTAAATATTTAAAATTAATTTTAAATTATTATTTTGCCACATTAGCAACATATCAATTTAACAAATATTAAAAAATATTTAACAGTGCCACATCATGTAAAATGGATGAAATCTATTTATTTGGCCAATTTTTACTAATGGAGACAATCACATATACCTTTTTGTCACAAAAAATTTTGTAAACTCATAAGTGTAAAAAGTTCAAATTACAAAATACTTTTTTGCATTTTCCTCAAAACTAAACGTTAAACTTTATTTTGCCCTTTGGAAATTGAATATTTTTTCTGTAATAATGAACTTTTTAGGAAAATATTTACTTAACCACAACTTAGAGATTTTTTTTTTTCATTTTTTCTTTGGCTACTTTCAACGGTTTTTTTTTTTTTTGCCATCGAAGTAGTCAACTCAATCTATTTGTTCTCTATCTCTTTCTTCTTTTTTCCTCTTATAATGTTTTTCAATCACAATAAATAACTAAATTATATTTTTATGAGTTAGTTAGAGTTTATAAATATTGATAGTAAAATCTTTATATTTTTTAAATAGTGAATTTGAGTAAATATATGACAAATTAAATATATATGAAAGAAGATCTAATGATTATTAATATTTCAATATGCAAAGATAAATAAAGGCTTTCAATAATGAAGATGAATTATTTAGTTGAAAATTCATTTAGAATCTTATGTTAGATTTATTTTTCATGATTATTTGTTAATTTTATTGGTGAAGTATTTTGTCTTTTATTTTGTTTCTCTTGATAAAAAGTTTACTTGTTTTTTTTTTATGAAAGTTTATTTGTGTTCTGTAATAAGAGTAGAGAGAAGTTTGAGTTTTATATTTAAAAAATTTGTCTAATTTAAAGACTCATCAAATGATAACAAAGTTGATTTATGACTTAATATATTCATCAAGTGAAATGTGTTTTTTGTCGATGTGCCAAACATAACCAATATACTTTGTACAATTATTTTGTTAACACGATCAATGAACTTTAGAGAAAAAGTTTATTTTTATAATAAAATTTATATATATTTCTTGAACATAGTCAAATTTACTTATCTGTTGCAAATTTTACTTATTAATCATTACTTATTAAAAGACTTTTGTATTTTTTTAAAAAAAGAAAATATTTACTTATATTTAATGAAAATAATATCTCATCCATCAAGTTAATAATATACCAAGGGATGAAAATTTTGTCACTAAAACTCTTTTTTTTTTTTTTTTTAATATAAGGATGCTAGTACTCTTTTTTTATTATCTATTTTATTAGTTTGATAAAAACAATAGTTATAGACAAATCAAATATAGTTTTTCCCTCCCCTCAAAGGATCAATCTAGCTTTTTGATCTATTTCTTTTGTACAAATATGTGATTCGAGATTCTTGTCGTAAAAGATAAATTATTAAAATAAGATATCCTATTTAATAATTTTGCCTCCCTTTAAATGGTAGTTCCCATGAAATCGATATTAATATTTGCTTCCTTTTGTTGGTATATCAGAAAGTAGACTATAAAAAAAAAAAAAAAGAAAAAAGGTGGTAATAGATGAAATGATTTATGGATAAAAAACTCTAAATATTTTTATTTTTTTATGGTAACACTCAAATTTCACAAAATAACAAATATCTCTTAATATTAATTAAATTTATATTAATATTATTAATTATCAAAATTAGAATCTCAAATTGATCCTGTCTGATGACATAAACAAATATGATGGCAGTTGATTCCTTGGATGCCACATCACACCCTGTCATCATATGAAACGAATTTAAAACTTGAATTTTTAATAATTACTAATATCAATAAAAATTTAATTAACTTTGACTGATACATATTATTTAGTGAAATTTGGATATTATTGTAAAAGAAATTCAAATTTTTATTTTTTAAATTACTAAGCCTACATGGAAACCGATTTTGATTTCATGCAGGTTGAAAATGAAATATGAACCGTTTTTGTTGACCGCCAGATCAAGGGCGTAATTGCCGGTTCAGCAATTGTAATTCATGCAAAATATTTTGAAATCATGAACTGGCCCCCTGTGATGGGATGTAATTGATTAGGGTTCTTCTTTTTATTTAAATAATTTTTTTTACTGAGTTATATATATATATATATATATATATATGGTGTAATAATTGACATTTATTAGCACATTAATGTCAAAAGAAATGACATAATTAAAGAGTTTATAGGATGATTTAATCATTAAATTCATGTGATTAAAAAAATTAATCATGATTTTTTGAGATGCAAGTTTGTAAAGTTAACAATTGTGATCATTAATAATATACAAAAATATAAGAATTTATAATATATAAATTTGACATAAAAGCTGTTATCTTCATCAAATCTAAGGTGTTTGGATCTTAAAATGATTAATTTAATATAGTGGAAATATTAAAGTTTGTATATTAGAGATAATGCATTACTTTATAAATAAATGAATTAAACATAAAATTCATGATTTTTTAAAAATAAGTGTCAAATCAAATACTAATTAAAAAATTTGACTACTAAAAACATTATTTTAAAAATTATTTTTTTTTATAAAGAAAGGTCGTTTTTCACTTGAAAAAGTGACTCAATCTTGATTTGAAAAAATTCAAAATAATTCAAAGAATTTATGGTCAAACTTGACTCCATCATAATTTGATATTTAAGTGAATAGAAATTAATTTGAATCCCAATTTAATTCAATTTAAATTATTATAAATATTTGATATTTATTTCAAAAGTTAAACTACAAATGATTTGATTAATTTAAAATTTAAAAATATTTTAATTTTATATACTTTAATCTAATAATTAATTTAATTTCATTAGAATTAATTCTATCTAAAAATAATTTAGCCCAAAAATTATTTCGATCCTACGCCTTTACCCCACTGAATCAAAGGTCTTAGTAATACAAACTATCCCAACATTCTTAAGAAAGCTAGAATTATTATTATTTTTCTAAAAAGTTGCCTTTCTTCTTTTTTTTTTTTTGGCTTATTAAGAGCTGATCAACCTTCGAATATGTAACTAAAAAAAAAAAAAAAGCTGTAGAGCATGTAATTGTTCATTAAGAATTTCACTAAAAATTTATTATATACAAGAAATTTTCACTAAGTTAAAGGAAAAAAAAGAAAAATCCTGTGGAGGTTCATCAAAATGATTTTCATTCTTAATAAATAATCAGAAAACTAAACAAAAAATATCTTAACACTTGTTTTTCTCCTTCTCTTTGTCATCTCATCTTCCATTATTTTCTTTTAATTTATTTTCTCTTCAATCGTCATTGATATTCTTTCTAATAAATTTATAATCAATTATTTTTCTTTCATTTTTTAATTATTCGGTAAGAATATTTAAATTTTAATATTTGTAATAAAATAGATTATCGAAACCTGTTAATTCATGTTATTCCGAGCATGAGGCTATTGTTATTTTTATTTTTGTTCTCTTGATAGAAATTGTTTAATCTTCTATCATGAAAATTTTATATTCTACACTTAAACTCTTGCTACAACCAGAAATTTGTTAATAATATTTAAGCCATCGAGTTAATTTAAGTATATCACAAAATAATCACTAAACGAAAATGGTTTTTTCTATAGAATTATAGATTTTATTTTAATGCTTCAATTTGTTAACATCATGATTGAGAATACTAATAGAAAAATATCAAGAATAATAATAGAAAAATATCAATGTTAATTTTTTTTTTAGGAAATTGGTAAGATAATTTTCATATTTTGATATCTATTAATTTTATATTTTACTATTAAACGAAGATGTACTTTTGTTATCATGAATGAAATATTAATTTTTTAAGAATGACTTTAATTATGTTTTCCAATGATTCACAAATATGACAAAAATCTTGAAATGTTTAAATTTATCCTAACAAATTGATTTAAAAAATATAAATTGTTATCATGTGAGTTTTCTAATATCTTGAAAACAAACCATGTGATTCTAAAAAAAAAAAAAAGAAAAGAATACCATGTGATTTATAACTAACTCTACATCTAGTCGATTATAAATTTATTTATTTTCACCATAGTTTAATATTTTAAATTAAATTAAATTACACTTGAATACTTCAAATTCTAAATTTTAATCAATAAAATACTTTATGCTAATATAAATTTGTATAATGCAAAATATATTCTAAAGAACAACTTTGCAGGTGATTTTTTTTTTTTTTAAAAAAATTAAGTGTATGTTAAAGTCAATAGATAAATTAATTTCGGAAGCAAGTAAAACAAAAATTGCATACAGTTAAATAACTTGATAAGAAGGAATTTGGTAGCCACAGATTACATTTTCCATGTATCTGCACCGTTCAACAATGGGGTTGTACAGGAGCAAGGGTGGTTGTGTACATAGGGGATCCATAGGCATAATAACGCCAAAATGTACATGCTCCACAACGGATTTCTTTCCCCTTAGTGCCTTCTTATATGGACCCATTTCTCAGTCTCTCCATGCAAAACAACGCTACTCTTCCTTCCCCCCCCCAACGTACAAACTCCAAGCCAAAAATTATCAAATTATAGGATATTATCTAGAAATATATGTCAGAATTTAAATTTTATTAATATAATTTTTTAATATTAAAAATTTTTGCTAATTAAGAAAAAAAGTAAATAATTACTAAAAAAAAGCTGTTTCTGAATATAAAGAAATTGTTATTACAAAATTTGAATGATTTTTTTAATATTATATAGTGTTAGGATGTCTAAGTATATATATAAAAAAAATGTGTGTTTTTATTAGGCTTACCATATAGTAATTGAGAAGAGAGAGAGAGAGAGAGAGAGAGCAGTTTAGTTGAATTGGTGGTGTGAATGTGTAATTTTCTATAGGAAAAAATCTATATCACATGAGTGTATCTGTTTCATAAATGTATAAAAAAGTATTACAAATGGATGTTATAAATATATATTTTTCAATTTTTTCCAACTAGTTTGATGTATAATTTTAAATTAAGTATCATAGTTCTTTTTAGTAATACTCATGCTTTTTTGTTATTTTAAAAAGATTTCAAAATATAATTATAAAATAAAAAATAAAATTTCAACCATATAACTTATGATTTCAAAATATAATTAATAGATCTAAAGAGTATTATGAGCTAATCAAGATCTCATAAAATAATAAGATTTAATATTAAGTGTTTAATAAATTATGTCTAACAATTACTCTTAATTCATAAAATAATAAGAGTTTATTCTTAATATTTTATATATTGAATGAAATAAATTAAAATTAAATTATGACAAAATAATATATTTTCCATATATATATGCCCGTAAAATATAATTTCAAAACTTAAAATGCTATAATTATTAATTCATATTTATAAAATCTTAATAATGATTTCTTGTTAATGTTAACCAATATATGTCAATATAATGTAGTAATTAAGATATCTTACATATAATTTGTATAAAAATTATATATAATAATTTAAAATAAATTTTTTATATAAAATAATTAAAATATTATAATTTATAGTTGGTAGTTAAATAATAGAACTTTAAAAATAATAATAGAGTAAAAATAATTTTGACTTTTCTTTAGCTCTAACTGCAAATATTCAAAAAAGGCTCCAAATAAGAGTTGATAAAAAATGTAATTGATTAGAGTTATATCTACTATTAACTTTGTTTTATATGATTCGTTACTTATTTATTTTAGCTTTTGAATGATTAAGAATAAAATTTTAATTTTTAATAGATTAAAATAACTAAATATTTGAATTAGTATATAATCAAATCTAACTGTTATCAAAAAATTCGAAAAATCAAATTAAAATATCTTAATTTTATAAAAAATCAAATTAAATTGAATGAAAAATTTAAGATAATATTAATTTTTTATTTTTAAAATCTTAAAATTTTAATTAGATTTTAAAAGTTTTTATATATCTGAATTGAACCAAATCGATAGATATATCAATCCCTCTCTAATAAAAGAAAAAAAAAAACTTAAAAAGAAAAACTTCGACGGGAGGACACCTCCTTAATACAATTCATTAGTTATTTTTTTTTGGGAAATGAATATAATTCAAATAATTTTGACATGATGGTGGGTTTGCTCTGGCGTTATATATATATATAATAAAATAAAAAAGAATAGAAAAGGCGAAAGCATTGACATTAGAGTGCCAAAGAAAGTGTTTTCACTGTACTAGTAATAGAAGCATTGGCGTAGGCAAAGCCAAAGAAACACTAGCAACCAGCACAGCAGAATCTTAGCTGGATGCTGCATCTCCTTCACCTTCTTCTTCCTTTCCCATCTCTGATTCTACCCTTTCCCCCATTTTCTCACTTTTCTTCCAAACAGCACGCTTCTACTCCTCAAATCCACAATGCCCACGATCACATTCTTCTTACTTTTACTCTTATCCTACGCTCCCTTCCACTTGTCCTCCACTCCTCACCGTAGAATCCTGCACCAGCCATTTCTTCCTCTCGACGCCATCCCTCCTTCTCCGCCTCCTTCTCCTTCTCCTCCTCCATCTCCACCTAAAATCCCTTTTTCCACTGCTACACCTACTCAATCCCCTTTTTTCCCTTCCTACCCTTCTCCTCCACCCCCTCCTTCCCCTGTCACATTCGCCTCCTTCCCCGCTAACATCTCCTCCCTCATCCTCCCTCAGTCCTCTCAGCCAAAACCCACTTCCCATAAACTCCTCGCCATCGCCATTTCCGCCGTTGTCTCTGGTATCTTTTTGCTTGGTTTTTTCCTATTTTACTATGGCCGCCGCAGGCGAAACCGTGGCTTCTCCGATGACAAGACTTATAGATCGGATCCCAGCAACAGCTTGTACCAAGCCAATGTGGATAGCACTAGAAGTGGTGGTGGTTACGGTAATGCTAATGCTCGTAAGCTAAGAACTGCTACTAATTCAGCTAATTCTGAGTTTCTGTATCTGGGTACTTTGGTCAATTCACATGCTATACAAGAAAGTAGTGATTCAAATGATCATCGGAAATTGGACTCGCCGGAGCTCCTTCCTCTGCCACCGCTTAATCAGCGGAGTTACGGCGGTGGAGAAGTGGCCTCTAATACTGAAGATGAGGAGGAATTTTACTCGCCAAAAGGGTCTCTTGGTGGTAGTCGGGAAACGCCCAGCTTGACGGAATCGGGGTCTAGAAGAGTGTTCGCCGCCGTCGATGGTGGTGGCGATAATTTTGACGCAAGAAGTACGGGCTCCAGCTCCTACTCGTCTTCTAGTTCGGGTTCTCCTGCTCGGTCTCAGTCTATCAGTATTTCTCCGCCGGGAAGTTTGAGTCCACGGCCGAAATCTCCAGAATCTAGCGTTACTCCAGCTCCTCCTCCTCCACCACCACCACCATACCATAACGAGCAAAAATCTCCATCTCCGTCTACTTTATCTCCAGATGAATCGCCAAGAATGTCATTTAATTTGGATAGAAACGTACGGTCTCCACCACTGTCGATAGCTTCATCATCGCCCAAGAAAAGTGCAGCAGCAAGAGTAATGACTGATAGGGAAAGAAATATACGGTCTCCATCATTGTCCCCAGCAAGAGTAATGACTAGTTTGGATCAAAATAAAAACTCGCCGTCACTATCCTCTGTTTCTACATCATCACCAGACAGATTATCAAATAATGCTGCATTGGATCAAGATGTTAAGTCTCCGTATCTGTCTTCTGCTTCTATGTCACCAGACAGAGTTTTGGAAAAGATCCCATCTTTAAGAGTATCTAACGACTTGGATCGAGACGTTAAATCTCCGCATCTGTCTTCTGCTCCTATGTCACCAGATAGAATTTTTGAAAAGATCCCATCTTTGAGACTATCTAACGACTTGGATCGAAATGTGCGGTCTCCTTTGTTGTCTTCGGCTTCCACTTCACCAGCAAGATGTTTAGACAATAACCCACTTGTGTATCCGAGGATTTCGAATGTTTCGGATGGAAATATGAGGTCTTCTTCTATGTCTTCAGCTTCTTCATCACCAGGTAGAGGCGTCGAAAGCAGTCGTGATGCATCTCCAGGAATAATTTCAAGTGTTCTTGGTCTGAACGCGAGAATTAGCAGCGTTTTAGAGCGGCCTAGTTCAGTTCCACTACCACCTCCTCCTCCAGCATTACCATCTCAACAACAAAGGAATTTAACACCCCAGCGACAACAGCGGAGACACTGGGATCATCCGATTGCATCAACACCCATAGGCCAGCCAATTTCCAAGCCCCCATTGCTTATACCACCTTCAAGGCCTTTTGTATTACAAAGCACATCTACTGTGTCTCCAATTGAACTGCCACCAACTTCTACAAAAACAACAGAGAATGTTGAGGAGGCTTCCAAGCCAAAGTTGAAGCCTTTGCATTGGGATAAAGTTAGAGCTAGTTCTGACCGTGAAATGGTTTGGGATCAGCTGAGGTCTAGTTCTTTTAAGTAAGTTATTTAACCCTCTGTTACTGCTACTTTGTGTCAGTTATTTTATCTGTTTTCTTTCTACTAATTGAAATAGGCCTATAATTGATCATCTCTTTTATTGATTGCACCCTTATTGCCTGGTTAAATTTGTGGAATTGGGGTTTGTACAGGTTGAACGAGGAGATGATGGAAAGTTTGTTTGTCGTCAACACCCCAAACCAAAAACCAAGGCAGACAACTCCAAGTTCAGTTATTCCATCACCAAACCAAGAGAACAGGGTACTTGATCCCAAAAAGGCGCAGAACATAGCAATTTTGCTCAGGGCACTCAATGTGACAATTGAGGAAGTTTGTGAAGCGCTTTTGGAAGGTAACTGTGAATTTACTTTTGGTAGATGTTGTCCAGGTGCCTGCATATTAGTACATGTGAGTTCATTTGATATGATGGGTTCTAATTTTGAACTTCAATCCTATAATTTCTATTATGTGTGCCTGAAAATAATCTTTCTGTTTTGTTGCTCGAACTCATTAGGATCCTTGAATAGCAACTTTTTTTTTTTTTTTTGGGGTCTCTTTTCTCTTGTTGGCAACTTTCATTATAACAGAAAGATTATAGGATTGCTTATATCCCGTGGAAGTAATGTATAATCTGCTGGATTTTTCTCATGTTAGGGCTTATCATTAATTTGCAATATTTTGCAGTTATCAAACTTCAGAAATTATAGTTTTACATAGAAGAAAACTTTCATGTTGAGTACATATGACATTGGCCATCAATTCCAGTTCAGTCTTTCCTAAATCAGTTTCATAATTCAATTCAACTGTTGCTGTCATTAATATCTTACAACAAACAAAAGGTACATAATTTGTTATTGCCGTTGTGCAGTTGGAGGCTGATTCAGCTTCCTAAATTGATGTCTTCAATAAATGAAGCTTTTACAAAGTCTTTCATGCTTTCTAAAGTCATCTATAACTGAAAGAAATGGAGCTTTAAAATATCCTTGTACATAAATGCATCCATGATTGACATAGTGGCATAAGCAAAGTTTATTTTTGAGTTACATACCTTCCAACTAAACTATTCCTGCTTATATGCAGGCAACACTGAAGCACTTGGAATTGAACTTCTAGAAAGTTTATTGAAGATGGCTCCCACCAAAGAAGAAGAGCGTAAACTGAAGGAATATAAAGATGATTCACCAACCAAGCTTGGTCATGCAGAAAAATTCCTCAAGGCTGTGCTTGATGTACCTTTTGCATTT
>CATIWR010653985.1:0-13650 GCA_949677035.1 Omphalea diandra | reverse complement strand
AGGGGGGGGGGGGGGGGGGGGGGGGGGCGGCGGCGGGGCGCGGCCCCGCGCCCCCCCCCCCCCGCCCGCCCCCCCCCCCCCCCCCCCCCCCCCCCCCCCCCCCCCCCCCCCCCCCCCCCCCCCCCCCCCCCGCCCCGCCCGCGCCGCATTAACTTTTCTTTAATTGATTAAAAATGAAGTTATTCTTTGTTACTTTCTGTTTTGTTTTGAAGGAAATTAGTTAATCAATTGTAACTTTTATCCTTAAGGTAATTATTTTAAAATGTATTTGATTGACAGTATGAAGTTAAAAGAAATTTACAGTTTATTTGATTAATGAACTTTCTCAATTGCAAGAAAATAATTTATTAAGGATATCCAATTTTTTTAGAAAAATAAAAATACATTTCTTAAAGTGCCTTGATATTACTATCTTAAATATATTTATTAATATAGCAAAAATATTTATATTAATGAATTAGGCATGATAATATACACATTATTGAAAGCTACTAAATGAACTAAATGCAATAATAATATATTTATAAAGAAAGATTATTCAAACCACGCAAGAACATATTCAATCTTTTAATAAATCAGAAAGTTATGCATTCTGAATCAAACTAGATCTTATACTAAAAATATCTGAAAATGGTCCAATTGGATAGTTTAAAAGTAAAATCATCAATAAATTCAATTATAGTTGTTTACATATAAGGCATATATACTGAATCAAATCTTGCTAATCAAATTGTATATTTCTTAATTTGAATTGATTATTTTGGACGGTTTGGCCTTTATGTAAATTCATTCAATGAGAGAAGTTTTAATATTAATGATGTAAAGTTTATGTTAAAATACTACTTAGGTTAATTATATATGTTATGAATTGTATAAGTAATTATATATGAAATATTACAATCTTGAAATGCTTTTGTTTCTCTCTCAGTGACAGACATGTAAAATTTTATCCAATTTGATGGATTGTGAAAAATAAACTCTATAATTAAAACAACAATTTAATTTTTAAAGGTTTTAAATCAAATTAAATAAAATTATTTTTAAAATCAATAATTTTTAGATTAATTTGAATGAATTTTCAAATTTTTTGTTTAGCCCTAGTATGAAGTCTTAAGAGTTGGCTTAATAGTTTTTTTTTTTTTTGAAATAAAAAGAGTCTTTCATTAATAAAATTAATAAGTACAACTTATAGTTTGACTGTATTCAAAAAATACATATAAAATTTGTTATAAGATAAGTTTTTTCTATAAGTTTCATTGATCGTAATGACAAAACGATTATATACAGTACTTTGGCGGATGTGATTGACACATCGATAAGAAACACATTTCACTTGATGATTATATTGAGCCACAAATCAATTTTATTATTATTTTGACGAGTTTTTAAATGAGTCTGATTTTTTTGAAATCAAATTCAAACTCCTTATAACTTTTATTATGGAAAACAAAAAAAACTCTCATAAAAAAAACAAACAAACTCTTATAAAAAAGGACAAAATAAAAAACACATGATATTTCATCAATAAAATTAAGAAATAACTAAAAAAAATAAATTTAACATAAGATACCAAACATATTTTTAACCAAATAGCTTCCTCTTTATTATTGAAAAGTCTTGATTTATCTCCAAATAATGAAAATTTAATAGTCATGATATCTTATTTTATATATCTTTTGATTTATGTTTTCTCAAATTTACTACTAAAGAAATACAAGAGATTTTATTATTAAAATCTATAAACTCTGACCAACTTATAGAAAAAAGATAAAAATATGATTTGGTTATTTATTATGACTAAAAAAACTATAAAAGAAAAAAGAAGAAAGGGGTAGAAAGTGAAAAGATGGAGTTGACTATTGTCAATGACCAAAAAAATTGTCGACAATAGTAAAAGAAAAAAAAAAGTCTCTATAGGTGGCAACTAGAGTTTCTCTTTCCCTTCTTTTACCTAGCTGCCTTATTATTTAAACAATTAAAATTAGTAGACTAATAATATTTCAAATTCATTATTATGTATAATATATTATTATTTTATAATAAATTATTGTACAAGTAGATCTTTTTAAAGAAATAAAATAGTAAAAATAAAGAATTTAATTAAATAAATATAATAAATTTTAATAATAATATAGTTATTTTGATAAAAAAAAATTTTAATTTTAATTTTTAAATAGGCATTCTTTATCTTTAATTTTTTCATATTATATAATAAATTAAATGCTTGTTAAAATTCCAAGGATTAACATAAAAAATTTTCTATATTGTCAAATTTTCTAAACTATTTACATGAAGAACTTCTTATATTACTAAACTTTCTATATTTTTTTATGTGAAAAAATTTCTTATATTGGTAAAATTTTTAATTTTTTATTAAGTGAATAAACTAAATGTTTAATTATTAATTTATTTGTTATAATAAAATAAAAATATATCATATTTTCAATTATCAAAAATATTATTATTAATATAATTACTTAAAAAAATAATAAACATCCATTTAAAATTGAGTTTGGGATCAAAATTATACATTAAATAAAAAAATACCTGATTTCTGTTTTGATTAGTTTGTTGTAAACACCATATATATATATGTATATATATTAAAATCCTGATGTGGTGAAACTTTTTTTAATTTGGCTTTATTTAAACTAGATATGACAAGTTGTTATTAAACTTTCTATAAAACTAATTTGATATCAATTAATCCTAGAGTGATGGATGTGTTTCACCTTGAAATAATGACAACTAATGATGACTAATGTTAAAAGTAATTATAAATATTTAATTTTTATATTTATTATAAGATCAATTATGATACATTTAATGTTATTATTAATTATTAATTTATAAATGAAATTAATTTTAATTTTAATATATATTATTAAAAATATTTCATATATAAGATGTAATTTTTTAAAATTATTTAAAAAATTTTATAAATATTTTTCTAATTTCAAAAAAATTCAATTAGATGAAATCTATTATACATAATAAAGCTAAGATAATGATAAACTTTTATCTATGAATTAACATATGATACTTTTTCATTTAGATTTTTTTATACAACTTAAAAATATTCTCACACACACACACGCACATATATATATATATAAAACTTTATTGATATAACTTATTTAAATTTAAATAAATTTTAATTAAAAGTATGAAAATAAAATTTAATAAAATAAAAAGTTTAATTATTAAACTTTGAGTAATTAATGATTGAAAAATAATTATAAAAAATACATTCAATAATAAAAATAATAAAAAATGGTAAAAGAAAAATTCGCACAAAATCTAAATCCACGATCGATTAACTTAAGAATCAAGAAAAGAAAATAGAAACTATTAAAATGTGATAAAGAATTTTCTAAAAGAAATAAAAACTAATTATTTATCTAAACTAAATGGTAAAAATATAAAATAATTTATATGAAATTAATTTCAAATTATTTATTTTATGTTTTTATATTTAAAATAAAAATAAGATGAAAATTTTCTTAATTATTTTATAACAAGTTTTTACATTATAATTCGTGTAATGCACGAGTTAGCGACTAGTTCCATATACAGTGCAAGAAAAAGATTAGGTATTTTATTTCTTTGTAAATTTTCTCTTAATTTTATCTGTAGGTCTGCAAATGTTTTTGCTGATTGGCTGTCTAAGTAAAGCAACTTGTGCCCGATTTAGACGATTAATGTCCAACCAAATCTTTAAACCACTTTGTTAATCTCTTGAAGTTTCTTATGCTTCGTCTTTTTCTTTATTTGTTAAATTTTGAATCTCAAATAATTTGATTTTAAATTAACAGGAAAAAAAAATATTTAAGGAAAGCTAAATTTTAGATTTCTGATTCTGAATGTTTGAGCCATGTTCAACAATTAGTGCAAAGAAAATTTTGTGAAGAACACTGACATTTTTAAAATCAAATTAGAGGACGAGTTTGCAGTTTATTGGATCTAACCAGCTGATTCGATAAAATTAAAAATAATAGTAATATAAAGAAAAAAAAATATGATTGTTATAGTATAAAATAATTTAGATTGATTTAATGTAAATATATTCCTTTTTTCATACAAAATATATGAAAGATATTAGTCACACTTAAAAATTAAATACTTTACCAACAACTCTCCAATTCGTCTTGAACAGAAAGTTATATTCATAACTTATAAACCATAAAAAGTTTTCAATTTTGAGATACTATACGAATTAAACAAACTTCTACTATATAAAAAGAGAAATGAAACAAAGAAATAGTTTTAATTAATCATAGTTATAGCAATAATTAGGTAAATTAATCATCAATCAATATATATATATAATTAATTCTGATTTTAAATTTGATTTTAAATGAATGATTGTCATTTAACATGTAATTATTTAATTGTGATAAAAATTTGATATTTATCAAACTAACTATTTAACACATACCAATTAATCAGCCATTTGCCAACTAACTATTTAATTGTGATAAAAATTTAACATTTATTAAACTAACCATTTAAAATATAAACAATTAAGTATAAAATGATTTAATGAAAAATAACTCTAAATAGAAATAAAAATCATTAAAAGAAATTATTAACTAAAAAATATAAAACTAAAAAATAACTTCATGTATTATCTATTTTAGAAATAAATATTATATGTATTTAATTACATATAACAATATTTTATTTTATTAATATTTTTAAATATATTTTAAATACTATTTTAAATTATAATCTCAAAAATTATGAATTATCGACTAGTCAATAATTAATATCTATAATTTGTACTTTCAAACAAGCAAAAAAAAAAAGACAAAAATAACATAAATTTTTAACTTTAATTATAGCATCATTTTGTGTAATTAAAACTAAAAAATTTTTGACATAATTCTTGTTAACAAAGATAGAAAAAAGTTGAAAAAAAGGAAAAATCAGCCATAATTTCAGGAATAATTAATTTAGTTTAAAAAGAAATAGGTGAATTTATCTACTTTGAAACCTTCCAAAATATGAATGGAAATGTAAAAAAAAAAATTTTAATCTCTTCAAAAACTTTAATAGTTAAATATTTAGTTAACCTCAATTTAATCAGCAATTATTGTAATTCAAACAAAAAGATACATCTTGGTTGACATTCAGAACTACCCAAAACATTATTATTATTATTATTATTATTATTTTGAAACCAAATCGAACTTTCATTCAACCAAATGAAACCTCTTGTAACAATAACGACGCAATACAAGAGGGAACAATATCACTAAAAAAGCGGCTAGCATAAGAAAGAGAGTGAGCTAACATATTGGCTTGCCTCTTGACAAACTCGACAATATAACTTTGTCCTAAATTAATCTTCTCCAAACACTCTGAAACAAGGACACCAAACTCAGACCAATCCTGATTACAAGACTTCAAAGCATCAACAACCAACTTTGAGTCTGTCTCAAAAATAACCTTTTGCAGATTCAGAGAAAGGGCCCATTTAACTGCCTCACGTAATGCAATGGCTTCAGCTTCTTTAACTTCAAAAGACCCAGGCAAAACCCGAGACATACAACTTGTGAAATGACCATCCTCATCACGGAGGACTGCAGCAATACCAACAGTGTTCGATGTAGGAAAAATGCAGCATCGAGATTGCATTTTAGCCACGAACGTAGGAGGTCTTTTCCATTCGGTACAAGAGACTGGACTTGGGCCAGAGGGTGTATTAAGCAAAGGAGAGTTGTTGGTAAAGTATTTAATTTTGAGTTAATAATTGAATGATTAATTATTATAAAAAAAAGTCATTATCAAGTAAATAAAATAATAAAATAAATTTCTTAAAATTTGTAATTATGTATGGAGATAGTTATGATATAAAAAACTGTTTGTTGATTCAAGTTCAATCTTATATGGCTCCATTTCAAGAGAAATTTATTAAATTTGAACTGACAATTAATCAAATAAATAATATTAAATATTTCATAATATATAGAGAGAGTTGTAATAAATGATTGTTTATTGATTCAGACTTTTAATCTTATGTAGTAAAATATTAAAAGAAAATTTATTAAATTTAAATAAAATAATTATTGACAATGTATTACATTAATATTAATCTTATATACTCAAAATTTTAAACAATCAATGAAGTTAATTTAAATCTTACTTCATCTTTAGAATTTTTACTTTTTAAAATTTTCTGATTTCTTATTAAAAGTTATTTAAATTTTTATTTTTTAGATTTTTTTAATTTTTTATTCAGAAATATTTTTATATAAGTTTAGTTTTCTATTTAAAATTTAAAATTTTTAGATTTTTTAAATTTTTATTTAGAAAATTTTTTATGTCATTTAATTTTTTTAATTTTCTATATAGAAATTTTTTTGATATGACAATTTTCAGTAACATAATGTAAAAAAATAATGATATGTGGCTAATATTGGAAATTGAAATTAATAATATATATATTTATATACTAACTGATTGATTTCGTAACTTATCCATAAATTATAACCGAAATATACCTAATTTATAAGTTTCCTTTTTAAAAGAAAAAAAAGAATAAAAAGCCAGATTTGGGCTATAACCGTTAATCCTGAAGTGGCTCTCCACAATTCCCTCCTCAAATTTTCTAAATTCAGCATTAATTCGTCCCTTTATAAAATTCGTAGTTGTTTACTATATCAACCACAAAACTCTAGCATAAATATACACCTGCACGTCAGGCCAAGAGGATAAGACCTTGCGGGATCAATCTGTAAGCTCGCAGCTTCCTTCTTGGTCCTGTCTCCCCTCACCTAACGGAGGCTTTAGCCTCCTCGGTCCTTTCATTAAAAGGTTGAAACCAAGAAAGAATAAAAACCCAAAAAAAAAAAAAAAAGAAGATTGAACTAGAATTTCCTTTTTCAAAAAAAATAAAAGAATCAAATGGAAACTCTCAATGGGAGTTTCTTCTGGTTCGTCTTCTTGGCCTCAATTGGAGTGATTGTTCCAACTCTGCATGCCCACATCGCCGAATTCGATGAGTATTGGAAGCAACGAGCCGATGAAGCTAAACAATTCACCCTCGATGCTTATCGTCCTGATCCTTTCAATGTCACCAACCAGCTAAATTACCAAGTTAACAAGTAAGTTAGTTGCCATGATTTCATGCTATGATGCATGGACACATAGACGTGGGATATGAATACGATATACATACATATTACATATATGGCACAAATATAGTGTAGCCATAATATGTAAACGACTATGTCACACATGTGATGGGTGCTGTGTTAGAATACACTGCAATATAATGATAAACACGACACTATATGATATGAATACGCATTCATTATTTTTTTTTTTCTATATCATTATTGTGAAATTTTATAACATATTGTTATTAATAATTAAAGTTTTAGTCAAAGCATTCAAAATAACACCACCTCTTTTTTTTCCAATTAAACAAAGAGTACAATCGCAGGGTTTGTTTGCTGTTCTTTTGGTTTAAAAGGGTATTTTTGAACCAGCAGTTTTGGGTCTAATTGTATATGCCTGCTGGTTTTGAGTAGCTTCCCGTCGGCTGACCTTCTCTCCTTTCTTCCTTCATAGTAATTGTTATATGGTTCTGTTTTTCAAAAACTTCAAGCAGGGCTACGGTGGGTTCCAACAGCACTAGAAGGAACTTAAGGGGGAAAAAACATGATGGCGGACCATGCGTGGCCACCAATCCTATCGACAGATGCTGGCGGTGTGACCCCAACTGGGCCAAAAACAGAAAGAGGCTGGCTGAGTGCGCGCTTGGTTTTGGCCACGGAACCATCGGTGGAAAGAACGGCAGGTTTTATGTGGTCACTGATGCATCTGACGATGATATGGTTAACCCTAAACCCGGAACCTTACGCCATGCGGTGATCCAAAAGGGTCCCCTTTGGATCATCTTTGCTCGTAGTATGATTATTAGACTCAACCAAGAACTGCTAGTGACTAGTGACAAAACAATTGACGCTAGAGGAGCTAATGTCCGTATTGCTGGTGGTGCTGGTATTACTCTCCAGTTTATCAAGAATGTCATTATCCATGGCCTTCACATTCATGATATTGTTTCCGGCACTGGAGGACTTATTAGGGATTCGGTTGATCACTATGGATTCAGAACTAGGAGTGATGGAGATGGGATTTCCATCTTTGGTTCCACCAACATTTGGATTGACCATGTTTCCATGTCCAACTGCCAAGATGGTATTATTGATGCTATAATGGGATCAAGTGCCGTTACCATCTCCAACAGCCATTTCACCAATCATAATGAGGTAATTTCATGACGAGCAATGATAGTTGTAGATGATATCTGTGTTATACGGTTTCTTTTTATCATCCATCTCCCACATTATTGGCATAATTAATTTCTGTACAAAGTAGTCTCATTTAATTAACATGATTAGTTTATGAGTAAGTATCTCGATAGTCTAATCTGTGAGTGTCTGGCTAGTAGTTCGGGAGGTGTGAGGTTCAAATTTTGGCAGCTTCCTTACCATTCTGATTATGTTCCTATTGATGGACATATGATGCGATGAATACAGGTCATGTTGTTTGGTGCAAGCGATAGCTTCTCCGGTGATCGACTGATGCAAATCACCGTCGCATTCAACCACTTCGGTAAGGGACTGGTGCAGAGGATGCCAAGGTGCAGATGGGGTTTCGTCCATGTTGTCAATAATGATTACACCCATTGGCTCATGTATGCCATTGGTGGTAGTCGCAATCCTACTATCATCAGCCAAGGCAACCGATTCATCGCTCCTAATAACAATGATGCTAAGCAGGTAAACATAGATAATTAATTAAGTAATTCTTTCATGAAACGATGAACTTGCGGTTTATTTAATAATTTTCGGACGTTGACATAAAAATAGAAAGAAATGGTTGAACCAAAGTGTTTTGATACATGACTGATGTTGATGAAGGTGACAAAGAGGGAATACGCAATGGAAAGCCAGTGGAGGAATTGGAATTGGAGATCAGAAGAGGATCTGTTGATGAATGGAGCATATTTTGTTGAATCAGGAACTCATTTGTCTAATAAACATTTCACAAGGCTGCAGATGATCAAATCCAAGCCCGGAACATTCGTGACCAGGCTTACACGATATTCCGGTTCACTTGACTGTTTCGTTGGAAGGCCTTGCTAGAAATTTCATCATGTCTTCCACTTTGATAGATGTATTAAAACGATTAACCTACATGTTTTTAGAACTTTGGATGTACATAGTGTTTATCCAAAGAATAAAATAAAAAGTTGGGAGTGGATAAGATGCAACAGAGAGTTAACCCTAGAGTCGGTGTTAACTTTGGTAATTTTCTTACACTCCACGTACCAGATTCTCTGTGTTAGAGCTTTTTCCATGAGTTGGTAGTTGTTTTTGGATTGTTTTTTTGGTGAAATTTATTGAAGAAAAAATTTTAAAATGTATTTGTTGTGTGATGTTATATTTTGTTCGTGATATCACTATAAATATTGAGCCACGTGCTATATAGTATTATCCTTATTAATAATACATAGATTTTGACTAAATTAAAGAATCGACTAACTAAAATTTGTTTTTAGACCTATTAAAATTATTGTTTGAATCTTGTCTTAATCCCTAAAATTCAATTCTTAAAAAATAAAATTTATAAGTACTTTGTGCTAAGAAATTGAAAATTACATAATACTATGATAGTAATAATAATATTTTTTACATTAAACTGATAAAACTCTCTTCTTTTGTTCCAATACAAACAATAATAATAATAATTAATAGACAAAAATTAAATTAATTTACTTTAAGTTGAAAAATTTTACCATGAAATTTATGTTTTAATTGATACTAATAACAATTTTTATTGTAGATAACAAATAGATTAAATAAAACAACACATAACTATCGGAATGACTCTACTAAAGGTGGAGGCTTTAAGGAGCCTCAAAATTTTAAACTTTTAATTTCTAATTTAAATTAATATTTTATTTTTATATCATCAGCAGAATTTTTTTTTTATTTTATTCTATTCCCTATAAAAAATTTAATACTTTCAATTCTATTAATTTAAATATTATCATGTTTATAATTTTATTTTATGATAAAATTTTATTATTTTTAAAAATATTGATATTTAATATATCTTTTTTTTTAGAAAAAATATGAATAACATTTATAAAATTAATAAATTATACAATTTGATTTAGAGATATAATGAAAAAATAATATGTCAAGATTATGAGAATATCCAAAAAGCATTTATCTATCATATTCTCCAACGATTCTGCACTTGAAATTGTAGAGAAGTATGCTCACTTAATGATTGCTAGAATCATAAATCAATTCCTATGGCATTTAAATGAGTCCAATAATAATTTTTAAATGAACTCAATAGCCTAATTATCATTAATAAGTTGAAGTAACTCTCGTAAAAATCAAACTTTTTTGAAAAAAATATAAAAATTCTCAAAAAGATAATAAAAATAAAAAATAACAAATACAAATTAAAAATATATACAAATGATAAATTTGTATCCACAAAAATATTTCTATATATAAATCTAAATAGATTTAAGATAATTTATTGAAGAAAATAAAATAAAATATATAAATTAAAAACTTAAAATAAATTAAAAATGAGTAAATTTGAACTTTATTCAAGAAAATAAAAACGGTAACAGAAAAAATTAAAAGAGAGGGACCAATTCCTGATCAAAGGGCCAAAAATTAGCCTCAAAGGCTATTTAATTAGAAAACTTGAAGGAAAAAAGAAGCGGTAGAGGGACGTGAACGGCTTATTATTAGGTTTCAATATATCTAATTTTTTCTATAATAATTTGATACAAAATTAGGGTTTCAATATATCTAATCTTTTCCTATAATAATTTGATACTGTTTTATTTTGATTGATGCATCTCACTTAAAGTTCCATGTCGAGTCTCATTGTGATATCTTCTCTAGGCCACTCGCATTAGCCAAAACAGCATCTAACTTAACCACCTTATCTTTATATTGATTTTAAACATGTAATATCCCAATTCAATGGATATTTTTGCTTAATTAATCATATATAAATATAATATAGAAATTACGTTTATTTATTCTTTATAATTCTGATATAATTCTAATTTTATTCCTAATAATTTTATTTATTCTCTCATCTATATAAGTTATTTAATTCTATTGAAAATTTAATAGTCTTCTCTGTAAATTAGTTTATTTTAATTATACTCAAAATAACACAAATTTTCTTAATAAAAACCATGTTATCAATTAAATATATTATTTATTTACTATTTTTTTGAACAATGCACAATCTAAAAATGCAATGAATAGCAATAATGCTTGAGTGTTTATGCATTTGTTAACTAAAATAATGTAATTGAATACAGAAAATAAATACATTTGAAACGACATATAATAAAATAAAATAAAATAAAATAAATAAATATAAAACTGGATATAATTCAATATAGAAAATAAAAGATATTTAAATAAGTTCTAAAAAGATTATCAAAAAAGATTACCGAGACATACTTGCAGCACCTAGACATTTTCAATTAGATGAATCGTTTTTTTTAAAGACACTATTTAGAAACTCAAATTTTAAAACAATTTAATAAAAAAAATTCTATTTTAATGATTCCCTTGTTTGAAATGTCTATATTTAAAAAAGGATTTTATGAGAAAGCAAAATTAAATAAAAAAAATTATAAGATTTTGAGAGAATTCATTTCAATTAAAAGATTTTGATAAAATTACTCAACTAAACTTATAATTTAAATTGCTTTCTAAAAAAAAAAAGAAACTTATAATATGCATTAGCATTATGTTTGTTATTATTTAAAGAAATAAAATGATTTCAATTTATTTCAAATAATAGAATTCAATTAAATTCTATCAATTTAAAATTTATTTTAAACAATAAAATTTTAAAATTCTCTAGCTATTGCTAATAATAGAATTCTTTTCTTTCCTTTTGTTATTGGTTTTCAATATTGCCTGAATTTATGATAAGCCAATTATGCAATCCAACATTAAAGAACAGATGCGAATGACTATCGGTAACCATTGAGAATCCCAAACCCGCACAGAAAATTGAGAATCCCACCACCATACAAATTTGAGATGTGACGACGATATCGTCGACCATCGGTTGTGGCTCACTTCAGCTGTCCAAAACTTGTATCTGCCAAACAAAAACCATCTGTTTATAGTCTGTTCGTTAATAACGACCACAAAATTCTATATAAATATTTAGCTGCAGAAGGTAGCCCGAAGGTAACCCGCAAGGAAGACAAAAAAATTAATCTACACATTTTTTAAAAAATGGAGACTGGGAATGGGAATTTCTTCTTGTTCTTCCTTTTTGCTTCATTTTCAGTGATTGTTCCGTCGCTGCATGCTCATATCGCCGAATTCGATGATTACTGGAAGCAACGAGCAAACGATGCTAAGCAAGCCACCGCTGACGCTTATCATCCTGATCCTTTTAACGTCACCAACCAGCTTAATTACCAAGTTAATGAGTAAGTAAACTGCCATATCTATGTGCATGGATTCAATCTGTCACTTGCCAATACAAACGCAACATAGATATTGGACACCATCGCACCATAATATGTAGGAGACACTTCCATATCCTGCTTTTAAAAAAATAAAAAATTACTCGAAAACTAATATCACAGATCCAAAAACGGGATTTAAGGTGACTCTTTTTTTTTTTTCTTATATATCGAATTTTTTGATAAAATTTGATAATATGGTTCTATTTATGATTTAGCTATAGCATAAGTCAAATACTTGTTTTTTTTTTTTTTAAACTCAAGTCAAATACTTGTTGTGTATCACATTTTGAAGAAATTTGATAAATAGGATAAAAAAAACAAATCTTTTATCAAATTTATAATTATATCGAAAGCTTTTAACTTTGTGAATTGTATTCTGATTTAAAGATATTGTGCTAATTATACTCAAAATTAAAATTGAGAAAAATAAATTTTATGCTGACATAATAGCTACATGAATAAAACTATAATAACATCATATTAAACACACTATAATGACATCATGTCGCATTCAATTATAATGAATTTGTTTTGCCCATATAGTTATAATGTGAGTGTAAAATCTATTTTTTCTCATTCCAATTTTGACTTGAAATATAATTAATACAATATCTTTAAATTAAAGTGCAATTAATAAATTTAAATTTTTTAAACATAATTAGAAATTTGATTAAAAAAATTGAATTTTTTGAATCACTGAGCTGATAAATATGATTCTTTTATAATTTAGCTAGTAGCATAAATGTTAATTGTTTGTTGTAAATCAAGGATTAAGGAATCAAACCTTGAAACATCTTTGTTTCCAATATAAACGAATAATTAGTAATACTTGCAAAGTTTTTGTTCCGAGCAGGGCCACAGTGGGTTCCAACAGCACTAGAAGGAACTTAAAGGGGAGCAAACTTCGGGGCGGACCATGTGAGGCCACCAACCCTATAGACAGATGCTGGCGATGTGACCCCAACTGGGCCAATAACCGAAAGAGGCTAGCTGATTGCGTGCTTGGTTTTGCCCACCAAACCACCGGTGGAAAGAACGGCAAGTTTTATGAGGTTACAGATCCTTCAGACGATGACATGGTAAACCCTAAACCA
>CATIWR010653980.1:0-22616 GCA_949677035.1 Omphalea diandra | reverse complement strand
TATATAATAAAATAATAAAATTTCACTTATTAAAAATATTATATTATTAATAATTATTTAATATTAAAATTAATTATTATATTAATTATATTTTCTGCCAACCCATTGAAGGGCAAATATGTAAATTAAAGTCCTTTGGTTTCTACCAACCCTTTGAAATACCCCAATTTGGGGTGTTTTAATTTGAGGTGTTTTATTGGTTTGGGTGGGTTTGGGTTGGTTTGCCAAAACCTCTCAAACCAATCCATTCTACCCCAAACACTTCTATCCAAACACCACATTATTTTTCAAACCAATCCAAACCTACAATCCAAACAAAGCCTAAGTCTCTCCGAGAACTCCCACCTTCCCTTACGCTTGCCAATGCTATTCTCTTCAGCTCTCCTACCTTATCCCTTTTTCCCTCTTGTTCACATCCAACCCTCCTCATTGACTCACCAATCACCTTTCCCAACTCGTCCGCGTCAGGCACTGTGTCACCCCCCATACACACTCTCACTGCCACTCCTAACTCCTCCACCAATAGCCTCTCATTCACAAATTGGTCAGCTTCCATGGGCCAACCCAATATCATCACTCCACTCGCTATCCCCTCTAACACCGAATTCCAACCGCAGTGACTCAGGAATCCGCCCACACCTCCATGGCTCAGTAACTTCGCTTGTGGAGCAAACCCCTTTATTACAACACCCCGCCCAGCAACCCGTTCCTCAAATCCGTCCGGTACCTCCTCTTGTTCCCGGGTCGTCCCCGTTTTCACCACCCATATAAATGGCACATTGCTCTTCTCGAGACCCGACGCCAGTGCCTCCATTTGTCTCTTGCTCAGTAACTTCTGACTCCCAAAGCACACGTAAAGCACAGATCCCTCGGGGCACCCGTCGAGCCAATCGAACACATGTGCAGAGGAACCCGAATCCAAATCCGGATTTCCCCGGCGGGACTCATATGGACCCAACAAACTAACCGGACCAACGCCATAAACCCGCCCATGGCCCATTTGCCTCTTGAAGAAATTGAAATAATCGCACTCCAAAGCCTCAAAGCTATTGAAAACGCAACCATAACTCTTGGCATTAGCAAGCATTCCTTCCCTAACAAGCTCCCAATCCGGGTCGGAATCCCTATACCGGCGGAACAAAGTTGACAGATGGTCCATCTTAAACGACGGCGATCTGGGTAACTCGACAAAGTCCACCACTTCCAATTTCTTTACACTCTCAACACGATTCCAAAGAAAATCAAGAATAGCAACAGCAAAAGCACCTGATGTAAAAAAGACAAATCTGGGGATGTTCATATCATCCGCGAGGCGTAGGGTCCATCCAAGAAAGAAATCAGAAATGAGAGCAACAGGAGGGTTAGGGTGGGAGCGGAACCACTGGAGAATGGGGTCGTACAGCTTGCTTAAGGCGACGATGATGGGGAGATTTCCAGCATGGCCGAGGTCTTTGACGTTTTCGACGCCGGAGGGAAGGGCAGGGTGGGGTGGTAAGGGGAGAGTGAGGCTGTGAATGCGGGAGTGGGCGGAAAGGAGAGGGGAGAGAGTTGGGAGGTTATTGGGGGTGGTGACGATGGTGATGGTGAAGTGGCGAAGGGAGAGTTGGTTGGTTAGGTCTAAGAGAGGGAGTGTGTGGCCTTGTGCTGGGAAGGGAAATATTAGGATGTGTGGTGGCTTTTCCGTGGTGGTGGTGGTGTCGGCGGCGGACATGGTGATTGTGGGGAGTGAGATTGTCTAACCCTGTGGATGGATGATTTATAATAGATTAAAAGTGTTATATATGAAATAGAATGAATTGGTTTGATTTGAAAATAAAGTGTTAAATTATATTTATATTTGAAATGGTAGGAATGAAAAAAAATAATTTGAAATTAATTTTATTTATTTACGTTGTAATGAAATGAAAGGTTAATTTTAAATTAATAAAAATACTCTTATATATATAAATATAATTTTTTTATTTTTAAAATATTTAATATTAAAATAAAAATTTATTGTTATTATTTAAAAATTATATTTTATTTTTATTCACAAAAAATGTGAATAATTAATTTTTTCTAATTTTTGATAAAAAATTAAATATAAAAAATTTGAAAAGTTAAAATTTTTTAATTAAGAAAATAAAATTAATTTTAAATATGATTAGATGAATTAAAAATTTAAACACCCAACCAAAAATATCCTTCTAATATATATTTTTATGTTTGGAAAATCTACCACTTATTTTATATTTTTATAATACATATTTTCAATAAATCATATTATATTTATACTATCAAATGCATAACAACATCAACTTTGTCCTATGTTACAAAGACCAACTTGTGTAAGGAACCCAAAAATGAACAACTGTATATTAGTTATGAATTTGAGCCGGTTGCCAACTGTTATGAATTTGAGTGAAGAGTAAATATGTAATTTAGTACCTAAATTTCTTTGAGCCTATGCAAACACCTCAATTTGGGGTGTTTCATTTTGTTGCTATGAAAGGGTTTGGAATAGTTTACCAAACCCTTCCAAATCATTTCACTTCACTCTAAACCTTTCAATCCAAACACCAAATTTTTTTTCAAACCAATTTATTTCATTGCTTTCCATTATAAACCACTCATCCAAACACATTGTAACAGTGTATTTGGATTAGGGTTTCGAAAAAAATGAAATGAATGAAATATATTGATTTATAAAATAGTTTTTATATTTGGATGATAGGTATTTAAGTGTAATTGACTGGTTCTCAAGGTTTGTTAAATCTAATTAAATTCACCTCAACTCTTATATTAGAACACACTCCAAATCAAATTGTTTACACAGGTTTAACGCTTCAAATCATTCGTTTCTATTTATTTCATTTTAAATATAAATATAATTTAACACTTTCTTTTCAAATCAAATTCATCTATATCATTTCATTATTAACTCTTTTAATTCTCTATAAACATTTAATTCAAACATAGTGTAAGTGATTGTCTAGTATAAGTTTCTAAATCTAACACACACACACACACACACACACACACACATATATATATATATATATATATATATATATATAGATAAAGCTATATATAAAGCTTTATAGCCAATTGATGTGATAAAATTATTTTGAATTTGATTTTATTTAAATTAATATAGTTAGTCATTTTTAAGAATTGATTTATTAATTTATTAATTTGTAATATTTTATGTATTAGTTAATCTTTTAATTTATTGATTCATTATTTTTTAATTTTTATTATGTATTAATGACATTAATGTTAAATTAATTGAGAAATATTTAATTTTTTTTATATATAGGAGGATCAATCATAACACATTTAATTTTAGTATTAATAATTAATTTTAATTTATATATAAAATAAATTTTAATTTTAATATATAATATAAAAATTTTCATATATAAAATGTAATTTTTTAAAATAACTTACTTTAAAAAGATTTTATAAATACTTTTCTAATTTTAAAAAAATTAATTAGATGAAATTTATTATGTATAAGAAAGTTGAAGCAATGGTAAACCATATGACATTTTTTCATTTAAATATTTTCTTTATATAATTTTAAACTATTTTCATATCTATATATATAAAACTTTATTGATATAATTTTATTTAAATTTAATTTAAATATAGATAAAATTTAATGAGAAGTATAAAATTAAAAATTAATAAAAATCATTTAATTACTAGATTTTTAGTAATTAATGATTTAAAAATGCCTTCAATAAAAATAATAAGAAAAAGTTTACAAAAAATCTAAATCCACAACCGATTAACTAAAAATCAAGAAAAAAAATAAAAATTATTAAAATATGATTAAAAAATTTTTATTCATAGAATCTTTTTTATAAATGAAACCCAAAAAATAGTTATTAATTAAGGTATTAATAGTATATTAAAATTAAAATATATACATAGAGAGAGAGAGATGAAAGGTGAATTTTTAAATTGATAAAAAAAACATTTATAAGTTATATTGATATACAAGACTTTAATAGAATTAATCGAATAAATAATAAGCTAAATTTCATTGATTGAGAAAAATATGAGCATATATCAAAATAAAAATTTATATATATATATATATATATATATATATATATATATATATATATATAATTTTAATCTCAAAAATTATTTATAATAACTATTTTTCATTTATCAAGTTAGTTATAAAAATTATTTATGATAAATGTTTATCATTTTTCAAATTAATATTTAATAAATAAATTACTAACAAATATATGCTACTATTATATTATGTTAATTAATTGAAAAACTATAAATTTCTAATTAAAAATAAAAATATATAAAAATAAAATATATAAAATAAAAGAAAGAATATTTTAAAAGAAATAAAAAATTTAATTATTTATCTAAATTAAATGATAAAAAAATAAAATAATTTATATAATATTAATTTAAAATTATTTATTTTAACATTCTTATATCTAGAATAAATATAAAGTGAAAATTTACTTAATTATTTTATAAAAAATTTTATATTATTTGCAACTAATTTTATAAAGTATTGGAAGATAGATGAATTGGTCCCCATATGTAAAGAGATGACAGCCTGACACGTAATAATTATTTATAACCATCCGATTTTGGAAAGTTAGTAGCTCTGACTTTATTTAAGAGAATAAACTTTTTATTACTTGAATTAATTAGATGTAATAATTTTTTCTTTTCTTGAATCTACTTAGATATTGATGTACAATTTTTTTTTTCTTTTTGAAAAGCTAATATGTCGGTGAGTTATTTATATTGACAGTTATAATTTATTAATTTTTTTACATTAGATAATAAATGATAATAAATAGAATATAGGTAGACTGCAATATTTTATAATCAAATCTAGAGTTGAATTAGTTTTCTAATTGATTTTTAGTTTAATAGATTTAATCAATTCAATCGATTTAATTTAATATATATTTTGAAAATACATACATAAACTTTCTTATTATAAATGAAAAATAGTAAAAAAGTATAAAAAATAACAAAAAATCTAAAAAATTAAGAAAAAATAAAAGAAACATAAAACTGTTATCCATAATCAAATATTAATTTTTAAAATCAATTAACATAATTTGTAAAACTTAATTTATGTTCATAAAATTCTAAAATTCAAATAAAATAATACAATCATATTTAATATTTTGCATACAAGTCAACTAAATTACATTTTAATAAAACAACTAATATTAAATAACATTCATCACTTAGTTTTAAATTTTTTTAAAATAAAATAAGTAATATCTTACATACAACCATATTTAATATCTTACTTACAAGTCCAAATTTAAGTCCATAATTAAAAATTACATTCCAATTTTAAAAAAAAAATTAATATCCAATAAAATTCATCATTTAGGTTTAAATAATTTTTTTTAAGTAAAATATATAACAGAACAATTAAATTCATATAAATAAAAATTGAGATTTTTAGTCCCACTTTTTAAACCATTAATATCTTTCTCCTTTTTCTCACAATCTATAAACATAAAATTAATAATTATGAATATATTTATAGTTTATTATGACCTCAAATTTATATTATAACCATCTAGAAAAATAAAATTAGAAAACATAAAAACATATAAGAAAAGGATAACTATGTGTGCTATCCAAATACAAGTTCTTCACCCATTCCTTTGTTGACAAAATTTTATTTCTTTCCTTTTTTAAGCTTCAAAGATTCTGCAGCAAAGTGAACTTTTCTCTGAAGATAAATTTTCAAAAACTGAACTGTTCTCAAATTATTCTTTCAAGAAAATCCTAGAAAGCATTTGAATAAATTTGCTCAGAACACAATAGAGATACCATGAATCAAGAACAGGAAGTTCTATATACATAGCGTTATTAGCAAGTTCCACCACAAAATTATTTCCAAGAAATCTTAATGAAACAGTTCCAATCCAAAGTAAAATCTCAAGCTTATTTTAGCTTCTTAACTAATTTCACAATCAAAAGAAATTTAAGTTAAAAAAAAAATTAAATTTCTTGTTATTATAATAGCCATCTATAATGGATAAGGAATTTAAACCATCGACAATGGATAAGGAATTTAATAAGTAAACGACTTGAATTCCAACATATCACAAAAATAGGATAAGATAGGGTGAATTTCAGCACAGAAAATATTATCAAGACTAATGGAAGCAAGCAAAAGACATTCAGGACAAATCAAGAAAAAAAAATTCAATCCAGAAAATTATTTCCAAGAATTCACTTCGGACTAGAAGATAATTGTTTTTCTTTTACCAGCTCAAGAACATTCTCTTTTGAGACTTACTTAAACGAGCAATTTAAAAGAAAAATACTAAGAATACTTAACTTTATAAAATTACATAATTTTTATTAATTTTTTTAAAATTACCCAAAGTGCTTCCGCCATTGAATACAATACGCATTTTCACTGTTTACTGTTTAACAAAGAGTAGGTGTGGAACAAACCTAAAAGTCACTTTATCTCCTCTCTATTCCTAAAAATCAATATGCCCAAGATAATTTATTTACAAATTATAATTGTTCTATTACTAGAATAAAAACTATAATTTATTACAGTAAGATTTTAAAAACAAAAACCTTTTATCTTCCACTGTTTGTTTAGAGTCTTGTATTTAAAGCTGTAGAATTGAAAGTGATGTTCGTTTTTGGATGGTAATGGAGGGTGATGCATCTGGAGCCTTGTCTAACAGACGAAAAAAAATTAGATCATCATCTGCAATATTCTCAAAATTTAATCTTAATATTATGTAGTTTTTGAAAATAAAATTCTTTCCAATTTATTTTAGTGTTGGTTCAACTGGTTTTTTTAGATCATCATCTTACCACTGTATCCGTATCCTATCATCTCCAATGCTATTTTTTTTAGTATGGGTTTATCCATACTTATTACTCAATTAATTCGAATTTCATTTGATTTGATTAAATCTGTGAGTAAAATACATTATATTTATTCTCGTTTAACGTTATATGTCTTTTTTACGTTTGTTTCATTAGATTATTAGGTCTTTGATTAATTTTTTTTCCCTAAAAATCATAAGAATTATTATTCTAATATTTTTATAATTTATCATATTTAACTTAATCATCTTTCATTTTTTAACATTGTGTGAAGTAGTCTTTTTCATTTAATTTATTACTATCAAATCCCTAAATTTATTTTTTTAGTTTGATATTTTTTATTAGAATTATTTAAAAAGTGTCATACTTTCAATTAATAAACTTTATTATTTTTAACACAAAAAATAAAAATAATCTAATAGAATAATGGAAAAATATCAATAACTAAATCACATATCGTTAAAATATAAAAAATGACTTAGTTTAATATGGAAAACCACAAAAAGATCAAAGTAATTATTCTTATATCATTTAAATGAATAAATCTAATTTAAAAAATTAAAATAATTCAGAATTAGATTTTCTTTTGTAAAAATGTTAATATGAATAAGCAAAATGATTGAAGGGAGAAAAAAACTTATGTATATATTCTAGTTATAATTTTTTGGTCATGAAAATATGATTTCCAATTAGCAAGAAAGAAGTTTACATAACATTAAAAATACATAATGAGGTACCAATCAAATTAAAATAAATTAAAAAGGATTATAATTAATTTTTGAGAAACTCATCTTAACACATACTGTTAGTACAGTTCATGATTCTAAACGTACAGAATAGTACGCGCAAATTATCGTGTGAATGAATAGATTATATATATTCAGTTCCTTTGGTACATTAGAAATATTTTGTGGAAAGAATTTGGAGCTGTGAATATTTAAATTCTTGAACTATTTTCTAAAGATTTTATAAATCTAGCCTACAAGAATAAAGCTGCTTTGGACAGGGAAATCAACAAGCACTTTGCTTGATCATTAGCGACTCATTTCAAGTATTGGATGTATCAAAAAGTTTACAATAACCACTAAAAATATATATTTAATTCGTTCTAAATTTTCGTTTCATATTTCTTTTTTCATTCATCTCAAAATATAGTTCATTTTCTTTTTTTAGACTATAATTAATTTATTAATTATTTATTATACCCCTCCTTAACATAGTGTTATCAAAAATTTATAACATCAAATATTTAATGATTTATTGGAAAATTGAACAAAATTAATTTTTTGGTGGCAAACTTCAATGGATTATATTTTATCTATTTCTTAATAGATGTCATTTAAGATTTTTGCACATATATTAAGAATTGTATTTAATAAGTGTTATTACATATAAAAAAAAACCATATTATCTTTAATTAATTATTTTTATAAATTATTATGCACTCTAAAAAGAAATAATTATTATGAAAGAGAGAAAATATAGAATTGAAAAAAATTAATTAATGTTTATTGATAATTGCAAAACGTCAAGTATTATGGAACAAAAATATTTTCTCTAAAATGACATCTAATTTGAAATGAATGGAGTAATTGTTTGACTCATATTTTCAAAATAAAATTTTCCTAATAAAAAATTTAAAATCTCGGTTTGCTAAATTTATTTATTTGGTTTATATTAACCAATTTTGTAATATTAATTATCTTTAATTTTACGTTAAAAAATTAACAATTTCAAAAATATTTACTACTCTTTATTTTAATGTGAATGCGAGGATATATTTGAGAAAAATATATAAAATTAACTATTTTAACCATATTACTTACATTTTTTTAATATGTGTGGAAAAAAAAGTGAACTGGAAATTTAGGAGGGACTATATAATTAAAGAAAAACGTAACCAAATTAAAAAAAAAAAAAAAAAAAAAGAAAGAGAGAGAGAGAGAGATAGACAGAAACTAGCTAGCAAGAGACGTTTTATTATGAAACACTACATATTTTCTGTTTAGTTATTTTTCGGTGGGTGATGCCTTGGAGCATGATAATCAGCATTGAAAGCTACAAAACGAGCCTCATTATTCAGCTCTTTACGAAATTGACCAACGCTTGGATTTCTTCCCCCATTCTTAACAACCCTATTCTTCTTCTTCATCATCATCTTCTTCTTCTTTGCATCCATTCCTTGATGATTTGCACTAGAAATCTTTAATGTCGTTTCTGCAACTTCTCCAACATTATTGCCTTCAGTTATTTCTACTCTCTTCAAAATGGGAATCATTTTCCTTCGTCCTACTTCATTTCTAGTCGCAACATTTCCATCCTAAATAAACATTAATCACTTCATTCAAATCAACTCTAATTGACAAAAATAACTAATTGATACAGCCAAAGATTTAATATTTTACCCTTTCGTTTGGAGAAACGTATCGATCTTCTTCAGCTGCATTCATTCCCATTTCAAATTTTAAGAAAAAAAATATTTTTTTTTATCAAATAACACTAAATAAATACTAAACTTAAGAAGAGCGGTATGAATAACAACTCATTATGATTATGAAGACGTACCTTCATGAGCATTAGCACTAGTTGTGAGCCATGCAGTACTGAACAAAAGCAATAGCAATAAGCATATAAACCTCACCATCATCTCCTTTCTTTTAGTTCCTGAGCAAAACTAACAGTGTAACTTAATTAGTTTGAAACAGGGGAGAAGAGAAATTAATGAAGGCACACAATCTAAGATTTATAGAGAGATTCAAGGCTGGTCAAATGTAGCTTATATATATACATAACCAGGTCAAGGCTGGCATTACTATGGTCCCAACATTCGCTTTTCTCCATTAATTAATTGATCACCTTCTTGACGGTACATAATTTATAACAGAGTATAACATGAACAATCGAGCCAGTACATGTGTCAGTTGGACCAACTGATGCATTAATTTGATCAATCCTCGATCATAACCATGTTTGTTAGCTTGTGCAAATTATTAAGTTGGTAGCAAGAGGCTGAGAGAAATGATAGTGATACTAATATATTTGACGAGTAAACCAATATAGATTAGATAAAGCATTAAAAAGAGGTGATGGATGCAATAGAGTGGAATGGAAGGTACGTGTGTTTTGCGCCTGTCTGCCGCCATATATAAATGAGAAAAATGAGATGAGTTTTCTTCGTTTGACATTGCCGAGGGTAATTTTCCTGTTTTCTACAAATTGTGAGCTTTACCTATGCTCTTAGGTGCTCCCCACATGGCTTCAACATGAATTTACAACAATTCTCGGCCTTTCTTTTTTTGAATAAAAGTAGTATCGCAATTATCGTGACTGTTTGATTATTTTCTTTCTTTATTTTTTAAATATTAAATTTATTTAATATATTTTTTCCCTTTAAAATTAAATGTTATTTTAATGAGAAATTTTCGTTTAACAATATTTAATGTTTTACAATTTTTTTATAACAATAAATATATTTGGTTAGAATATATACGGATGGAGGGGAAGATATTAGAGATTTCCATGGTACATCCAATGGTTAGCATATCATTTAAAAAATTTATTGACAAATATACCCTTAGTTAGGTTTGTTTCAAATTTCAGCTCTGAAATTTGAAATTTCATTCTCTCTCTCTCTCTCTCTCCAAATTTGAAATTTGAATTTCATTTTCTTTCTTCATTTAAGGTGTTCTTAATTTTCCAAGAAAATTAAGTTTTCAAAGATTAAAGTTTCCAAGAACAACTATTTATAAGCAAATATTAGATTAGCTAATAAGTCATGGATATCCTTGAAGACCTTTCATGATCGGAAATTATTTTCCTGACGCCATGAAAATGAAGAATAAGAAAAACAAGCAAAAAAAGTTTTATGTTGTTTTCAAGGGCATGCAGCCTAAAATTTATAATAGTTGCGAAGCATATGCACCTCATGTTCTTAGTTATGGTGGCAGCATATATAGATCGTTCAAAACTGAAGAAGTTATTACTGAGTGCTTTTCATTTTTTAATAGAAATTCACATGAACAAGGTAGTTCCAATGAGATTGATGAAGAAACTTATGTTTGTGAGGTTGGTAAAGATGTTGAAATGAAAAAGAAGGAATAAGGAATTTGCAATGAGCAATATGTTAGTATGCATGTATCTAATTTTGTTCCAAATTCATTTAGGTTGAATGAATTTATTTCAGGTTGTATAGTTGGAATTATTATTGGTTTTTTAATCACAATGTTGTGTTGTAAAGTTTTTAATTTGAACTTGAACTCTTTGGATTGTAATAAAACTCTTTAATTTGAATTTGTACCTCTTTGGAAAGTTCATTTCTGTTTTAGTATTCTCTTGTTCGGTTGCCTTTGATCCATGTTATGGTAGACTTTGATTGATTGTTATGGTAGACATTGAATTCATACAAAGAAGCTACAAATCATTGTTATTGTTTTAGGTTTTGGTTTGAATCAACATTTTCTGGTGCCTGCACTAACAAACTTGTTATTGATATGTTTAAAACTTATTATTCATATGTTTTAAGTAAACAAGAGAAAATGAAAATGAGGGAATTAAACTTGTTATTCATATGTTTTAAGTAAGTAATCTATAACAAAGTCCTAATACTCTAATAATGTTAACTAATCTAGGCGAGCCATTGAACCCTTTCAAATTGCAAACAAGCTCATTAAAGGTTTTATCATTTAATACAATTAACAAATGAGCTAGTAGTTGTTAAAGGTCTATCATTTCCAAAGGTCTATCATTTCCAAACCAAAAAATTATTAAGTCTAAGATTATTTTGTGTATCAATGGCAAGTTTGATTTGTATATTAAAGCTCCATTACTATCTCTTGATTCAATAAATCACTTTCAATTTGTATACCAAAGTTAATGAATAAATAATATAGGTATGGACATGATTATTTGGATTTAATAATGTAATCATTAGGCGATAGATGAGTTGAACTAGTAATTCAACTAAGCTAGTCGTTAAAGGTTTGTACTTTCCAAATAAATAAAAAAAACTTTAATGAACATAGAGCAACCTTCTTTTCATTCTCAAAGCTTTGCTTCATATTCAATAATGTTGAATGAGATGATGGATGAGTTGAACCTCTACTTTAGTCGGTAGTATCATAACACACAAGTTATATCATAGCAAAATTGCATGAAAATGCAAATCAAAATAAAGAAAGTTATTAAGAAGAACCAAAAAGTTTCATTCAATTGATATTGATTTTAACAATGGAAGCACATTTTTTGATTGGGAATGAAAATAAAAAGACAACAAATTATTCAAGATGATGACTGGAGGCTTCAAATTTTAGAACTTGTATCAAGTAGGATAATGGCAGAAGGCTTTTGAATCTTCTCCTCCTTGACAGCTTCAAGAAACAAGTCATACATCCTCAACAAAGGATTTTGCTTCAAAGTCATGCCCTTGACATATTGTTCTTCGAAGTCCATTAACATGCCTTGTCAAATAGCCCTTCACTTCATGTTTTAGTTCTTCATGGCTTTCCCTCAGTTTCAAATACATAACCTCCAAGCTAGTAGAAGATGGAGGGATGATTCATTCGACATTCTTTTTGCTCTTAGTTGGTGTATAAGTAGCCATGGATACTTTAGTGCTTAGAATACTATAGTTGATATAGAGGTAGCTAAGTATACTTTTCTGTTAACTTTTATATATCAAAGTGATGTTGAGATCTTTCATTTCCAGCAACAAGCATTTTCCTTAACATTTAATAGCGAACTTCTCAAGAATCATGTCCATCAGCACACATGCAATAATGAACTTCTCAAGAATCATGTGTAGCACACATGCAATAGTGAAGCAAACACAAATTAATTTCATTTGTTTCCAAGTTGAGCTATCAATAATGAGAATCAAAAATCAAAATTTAGTGATTATCATAAGGGATTAAGGCTTTGATATGTACATAAGAGTATAATTAGGAGTATATGAAATTGGAGATTGTATAATTTTTAAAAAGATTATATGAAAAAGCTAAGGTAATTCTATTAATTAAAAGAATTGGCTCATATAATACTTTTTATTTATTAATTTGTATATAATTGTGTTGATTAGGGCGCAAGTAGTAGGAATCAGAAAAGATTACGTGAAATCACTAAGGAAATTCTATTAATTATAAGAATGAGGTAATATAATATTTTTTAATTTATTGATTTTTATATAATCATGTCAATTAGGGCATAAATAGTAGGAATAGAAAAAGATTACATGAAAAAACTAAGTTAATTCTGTTAATTAATAGAATTGGCTCAAATAATATATTTTTTTATTTATTGATTTTTATATAATTGTGTCGATGAGGGCACAAATAGTAGGAAACGAAAAAGATTACGTGAAATCGCTAAGGAAATTGTATTAATTATAAGAATTGGGTAATATAATATTTTTTTAATTTATTGTCTTTTATATAACTGTGTCAATTAGGGCATGAATAGTAGGACTTGAAAAGGATTATGTGAAAAAACTAAGGTTATTCTATTAATTATAAGAATTGACTCATAAAATATTTTTTATTTATTGATTTTTATATAATTGTGTTGATTAAGGCACAAATAGTAGGAATAAAAAAGGATTACGTGAAATTGCCAAAGAAATTCTATTAATTATAAGAATTGGGTAATATAATATTTTTTAATTTATTGAGTTTTATATAATTGTGTCGATTAGGGCTTGATAGTAGGAATAAAAAAGGATTACGTGAAATCACCAAGGAAATTTTATTAATTATAAGAAATAGGTAATATAATATTTTTTAATTTATCGATTTTTATACAATTGTGCCAATTAGGGCATAAATAGTAGGAATTGGAAAGGATTACATGAAAAAGTTGAGGCAATTCTATTAATTAAAAGAATTGGCTCATATAATATTTTTTTTATTTGTTGATTTTTATATAATTGTGTCGATTAGGGCACGAATAGTAGGAATCAAAAAGGATTTCGTGAAATTGTCAAAGAAATTCTATTAATTATAAGAACTGGATAATATAATATTTTTGTATTAGGGCATGATTAGTAGGAATTAAGAAAATTATAAGAATTAGTTTGAATTAGGGCAATCTTGACTCATGCATGACTAATTATAAGAATTTGTAGGAATTTTTAAGAATTCATAAAGGATTAGGTCATGATTTGTAGGAATTAAGAAAATTATAAGAAATTTCAAATAATTTTAAGAATTTTTAGTAAGGATTAATGTGTAATATTAGTAGGAGAATGCAACATGAATTGGAAAGGATTAGTTCATCTACCAACATGAAGCAATGTGTACACATATAATCTTTGATAGAAGACACCTTTCCAAGGCAACCTTTCATCTACCAACATGAAGCAACCTTTCAAGTTACATTTGCGTCTTTTCAATAGAGAGGATCTTATGGTTGTAAATACCACTTGAAGATAGTATTACTGTTCGCATCATCATTCAACCGAAAAAAGAAAATCAAAAATGGAAGAGGCTATGGAAAATTACTTAGAAGGGATGACCTACTTTGCGAGGGCAAAAGCTGAGAGAAAAGCTCATTTTGATCAAATTAATTAACTGATTTTCGAAGCCTCAGACAAGAAGCATCAACTGGAAAGACAAATTTATGTGATGGAGAAGGCTCTAGAGGATATATTAATGAAAAAATATAACAAGAATGATGCTTCTAAAAACAAGCATAATGCTACTGAAAATTAAGATGTATCTCTTTTATATATACTTATATTATATATATTATATATGAATAAAATTGTCTTCTTTCATATGTTTTTCCATATGTTTTTCGACCACAATCCAATTTACTCATATTGTTTTTTTCATTTGATATCATACTTTTAAATAATATTGATTATGCTTCATTCTTCTTCTAACTCTAGCCATTTTTACGGAATTAAGATATATATTAAGAAAGAAAAGTAAAAGCATGTTTGTGTTTAGATATGACAGAATCAATTTTGACATTTTTTTATATAACTTACATAAATAACAATTTTTTTTGGTTAAAGGTCTCGTTAGATGGTAAGATTTCCTTTAAAATAAAAGGTTTCTTTTTTCTTTAGATTAAAAGGAAATATCTAGAAAAAAAAGGAAATCTTATATCTTGAAAAATATAACTCACGTGCCTTTAGATTAAAAGATGTATTTTTTCTTTAGATTAAGATTAAAAGGTCTTTTTTTTTTTTTTGTTTCTGGGTTTTATTGTATTTTTTAAGATATAAGATTTATTTTTTTGTTATACTATAATTATGTTTGAATAAGCTAAACTTGTTTTCTATACTTGCTTTTTTCTTTCATTTTATTCAAGTTGTTTTGTTGATGATATAAAATAACTTTGTGTTTTATAACTATAATTTTTAGATTATTGGTTTGGCTTATTCTTATTTATTTTTTGATAAATTGCTAAGTTGATTGCTCATAAAAAAAAATTCGGTTCTATCCCACTACTATGTTAAAATCTTATTGTAATAACTTATTTGATATTGAAATTTACAAGATAAATAGTTCAGCTTAATCAATATTGTTCTAATGCAAACTCAATTTGAAATGATAGAAAAACCAAGATAAATACTAATATTAAGATAAGAGAAATACTAAGATTAAAAACCTAGATAAATACAAGATAAATATAATCAATGTCGTTCAAATGCAAATTCAATCTAAATTTTCTTTTAATTACTTAAGAAAAAATTTTAGTAAAAATTATCAAAGGTTCACAACTTAAAAATGTAGAGTGCCATAATGGCAGCCTAGAACGAACTGTTACTTAATACAGTCGAGCCTATTGTAATTCCATCCTAAATCCACTCCTAAATGCACTCATATTCCCATTCCTAAATGCATTCATATTCCCAACGATAATTCAAGCATAGTCGACTAAATGCACTTATATTGTTCAACCAGGTTCTCAGTAAAAATATGTTCTAACATTCTTTTAAGGAAACCTACAATCTTCAATACCTTCCCAATCCTTACCACAATGGATAGATTTTCTGTTGAGATCATAGATCTTGCTTTGATGTACAACACACTTATAAGTTTGTTTAGGTTTTATGGTTTTGTTATGATATTTTTCCTTTTTATTGATAGGATTCAATAACACAATCTAAATGTATTCGTTTTTTGAATTTTCTTTTCAGTTAATACCATCAAAATTCATGTAACTTATAACAAATGAAGGAGAAAGAGAAGCAAATGTCAACCTCATCATGTCGACTGTAAAATCATGGATTCTTAAGGTTCAAATGGGACTTGGACATTCCCACATGATTGGCATCAAAGAACTTTTTTCTTTCTACGATGTCTAGGAGGGTTACATATTAATCTTCACTTATATCCCATTACATTCTATTGATCTTCAAATTCTAAATGAAAATTAAGTTGAAATTTTATATAAGTTGCGTGATCAACTGGTTGGACAAGGATTGGAAAATTCAAGTTTTTCAATTGTCTGTTATGGTGAACAGTTTAAAAATTGTTTAGTACTTAGTCCATTTCTAAATTGTTTAATGTTTTAATATGCATAATCCATTTCTTCTACATTTTTTGAGTTCTCTAATGTTGCTTTAAAAAATGTGATTGAAGGTTTTGCCTTCATATTATATAATTCCATTTTTTGGAGAAGGAAAGAAGAAAATAAAAATAAAGGCAAGTCCAAATTCTTCAACTTATGAAGTTGATTATGAATATCGCGAGATTATATCTCGTGGAAAGAAATTTATTAGCTGTAGATTGTTGGAAGGATGGAGCACTATTGCTAAAGGAGTTTTACCTAGAGCAATATGAAAAATGCACTTTCACCTTTTCAGCCCTGAAGAATTCAACATTTTTTTTTATGTCCAACAAGGGTGGTGAATGAATCAAAAAGTATATATTACATAAATATTTGAACAATGTTTTTTTGGTTGCTTTTTTGTATGAGATATATTGAATGCTATATAATTTTTCTTGTTAATTTTGCTCTAGTTTACTTGGTCAACGCTAATCTTTATTTGATAAATTTTTACAAAAAAAAAAAAATTAAAATCTTTGATATTTTGGCATATAAATTCATATTGTAATGTTTTTTCATAATAATTATTTATTTTCGTTAAAAATTATTCCCTAACATACTAAATAGGAAAACAATTGCGATATGCCGAAAATGAAAAGGAAACCCTAAACCTAAACCTTACCATATACCCTAATATATTCTAATAGCACAATTTATTTTTTGTAATAAATGAGATATACTGGAAAAAAAACTCTAAATCTTAACGTATACCTTTAGATATTCTAATGTAATGTTGTTTCATACTATAAGATGGCTTGTTAACACCAAATGGCAATAAAGTAGGGTTTTGCATGTAATTGTTATTAATATGAGAAGTCTTAAATCACTTGAGTACATTTCTTAAAAAAAAAAAAAAATATTTGAGTGCAACCTCAAGAAGACTAACCCTATAGAAAGCCAAACGCTGCCTTTATAGTTTGAGAAAACTCATTTTTTGGGAACGACACAAATAATAACTATATCTCCTCAATCGAAATGCCACTTTGATTCCTTGTGCATTTAAGTATGTGGGAAATCAGAGTTAATTACTTTTTGCCTCATAAATAAGGAGGCAAAGAGTTAATACCGAACTGTCACAAACATTAACTCTTCATGTCCCCTCTACTAAACTCTCGTATCCTCTCTATTGCAACCTTATCTCCTAATTTGAAACATAAGGAAAACCTTATCTTGTAAGCCTTTCTCCTATTTTGAAGCCAGAGGAAACTTTTATTGGTAATCTTCTATCATATCTCCAAACTGTAGCTAAAACTTATGTGTTAATCTTCTAATCTCTTTTGAAACAATAATACAACCTTTTATCCTCTCATGTTGTTTGATCTTAGTATTAATGTGGAATGAAAAATGGCACTTAGATTTATGAGGAAGTGTCGCCAAAGAATATATACTTTAAAGATATGGTAAGCTTTTGAATTATGCAAGTGATATTTTGGTTTTTGGTTGTTATGTTTCTAATTTATTGTTCAATTCTTAGAGTTTATAAAGTGTTATATGTAATTTATTATTTAGTTCTTCCTTGACTTTGCCCATTCTCATGATTTAGTCTTTATCTCTAGTTGTATCATGATCAATGATTGTATATTGATCATTGAAACAACTAGAATAGAACATGTTTGGTGTGGTGCTTAGTTGTGGGAGAAAGGATTAGGTCTACGATCAAAATAGTCATATGTTTTTATGTGATGTTTAGTTATGGGAAAGAGGATTAATATTTTCTATGAATGTCATTAGCATGACGAATACTATCATGCTAAAAAGTGATAGTATTTTATGTATTTTAATGACATTTATTATTGGATTTAGAGCTAATTCTGAAACGGATCATTACTAGTGTAACGAATGAAAGAGAAGCACACTTTAATCTTATTATTCCAATCAATCAATCATGGACTATTCTTGTCAAATCTTGAATCGAAAATGCATTGATTACAAGAATGCATGAATTCTATAAGTATTGCAGAGTTAAATTGCACTACAAACTTCACTTCCACCATCAAGATAAGTTCACTTTAGTCGTTGATGTCAAGGTTGAGTTTGGGATGGATATTGGATATCCATCCAACAATACCTTTCTAGGCAAAGGTTTTTGTGAATATTCTACTATATCCATCCAATAATACCTTTCTAGACAAAGGTTTTTGTGAATATTCTACTTCACTTATTTTCTTTTCTCTTGTAGTTAAGTTATGAATGAATTTGTCCATATCCATATATTACTATTGTGTAAATATAATTACATGTACTAGTACACCAAGGAGCAATGAGAACTTGAGTTTCTCAGTTGTTTGCAAGAGTGAAGAGTATAAACATCGTTTGGTAAATTCTTGAGTTTCTCAGCTATTTGCAATAAGCTATTAATATTTTTTTAATTAAAGACTGATAACTTTTTTTTATAATAGGTTGTCCCTACTGTAGTCACGTGTGATATTCTTGGATTTGCAAATAAACAAATCAATATCAAAGCTTATAGAAACGGACCGACATATAAATTGTTGTTTTCATATCGCGAGATTCGTAAAAGAAAAAATATCATGTGTCTTATTCAAAAGGGATGAAGCAATGTGGTGAAAGATTTTGATATCAAGTAAGGAGATGAATGCATTTTTACATCTTTAAGAAGGGAGATATCAACATTATATATTTTGTCGATGAAGTGAGATGATATTGAAGTGTTACAATTTGAAAAAGTTTGGACTTTTTGCTTTAATTAGTTTTTTTAAGTTTTTGTAAATTATGAACAATTATTTTTGTTTGATAAACATGTGTTATTTGGTATATGATGTGTTATGAACTATTGCTTGTGTTGAATGGTCATGTTTTGTATGGTTTGTGATGTTTTGACGTATATGGTACTTATACTGGTTAAAATTTATGAATTTGTATTAGTATACTTTAATTTCCTATAGGTTAAGTACACTAGATTTTCTAAGTTTGCTGTAAATTAAAGGTGTAATTAGCATTATGAAATTATCATAATTTTATAGAAGGATTCAACACTGTTAGTTTTAAAACAAATAGTAAACATGCAAATGGCTAATAGTTTCATAACTAATTTCCTTTCTATATATGATAGTTTAGTAACTGATAGTTTCCTTAAAAATTGGCGCATAGTTTCATAGAAATTACCATGTTCATCGGTAGTGAAATGTGTACCAAGTTCATAAAAATTACCAACTTCATCAAATAATGTAAATCTACTAATTACATCAAAACCCAGCCACGAAAGTTCAAGAAAATTCTCAGCAACTCCAGCAGAGTATCATATGCACTTGAAAATATTTGCAATCGGTTGTTGCTTTGAGTTACAATTATATATCCATATTCAAATCTATGTTGTTTAGCCCTTGACCATTGATTTGTAAATCAATTAAGTAAAGCAACATGTAGTAATGATTAAACTAAAAATAATAACATTCAAGTGTCATCAATTTTTTTTAATATGTAAAAAGTACCTCATCATTATCATGCCTTGCATTATTCCTTCCTCGCTCTCCACGTTCTCACAAACCACGCACTCTACGATCTACTCCAATGGAACCTTTTCTACTTCTACTAGAATTATTTTGTCGATTAACTTCTCATGTTGACTCATAGTGATTAATTTTTAGCCTACCATTACCACGAACAACATATGGATTCAACACAAGCCTGCCACCAATTTGGTCAACCCCATCTGCTTTTTGTTCTGCGTCTCCAGTATTAGTTTCAATATGTCCCACGCCATCTTTCCAATTCATCATTTCTTCCTTCAGAGATGTTAAATGCCTTTTAGAAATTCCATCTTTTGTTGTTTGTCCATAACTAAATTACACATTCTTGAAAAGCAAGATTTTCCTGGAACTTCTTGAAATCTTCAATCATATTCGGATAAGCTCCAGCAAAGCAAATCCTGGAATTGCATCTAACCACATCGTTTCTCCACCTACTTAAGATATATCTTTCATTGATCACTTTCATATCCTTTAGGGACATCAATTTAAATATATGGCAATAAGGTATACCTTTAAATTCAAATTTCTTACAATTGCAACTTAAATATTGACCATTTTCTCCATACTCAACAATATAGACTAACTCCTTATAGTACCAATCATTGAATATACATCTCTCCATTATTTTATGTTTTTCAACACCAACCTAAATGGTTGTTGTCCTCTAATAATTGAATATACATCGCTCCATTATTTTATGTTTTTCAACACCAACCTGAATGGTTGTTGCCCTTGAATCCTCTTCAGTCAGTTGTATAATATGATAATACCACATTCGCTTAATCTCATTCTGAACTAACTTGAATATTGATTCCTTGTACACCTATTGGAATTATACCTCTTAATCAAACCGTGAAATGCATTTAAGTACCTTACACTTTGAATCATAATTGGCTTGGAACTTCTTTTGCATTTTATCACTCATAGCTATCTTATACTGCTTAACAAATTGTTTGAGTGTGCTCATTGAGTGAACATACCCATCGAAATAGGCATGCATACTCTCACTTCTTTGAGTGCAAACCATACCAGGCTAAAAAGTGTGATGCAAATATACCAGTGCCCAATTTTATCATTCATTTTAAAGGTTATATAACCAATCATTACTTTTTTTATGCATGCTTCCATAAGAACTCATTCTAATTCCTCTCAAATATTGAAATTGTCGGGCTATCATAAATAAGAATTTAATAATTTCCTTGTCAAATTTAGTAACATTCTTAAACTTTTGTGGCAATTTACAGAGAATGTGCCACAAGCAAAATCAATGTATAGTGTTCGGTATCACTTCCATGATAGTTGACTTAATGGTTTTGCATTGATCGGTTAAAATAGCATTAAGATGAACATTTCTCATTGCTTTAAGCTAATTCATGAAAAGCCACTTGAAGGATCTTGAATCCTCTTGTGTAACCAATGCATAACCTAATAAAATTGATTGTCCATAATGATTGATGCCTACAATTGTTGCAAAAGGCATTTTATACCTATTCATAAGATATGTTATGTCGAAGCTCACAATGTCATGGAATTCTTCATAGGCAACTCTATAACGTGGATGAATCCATAACACATTACTTAACCTACCTTCATCATCCACGTCTATTAAATGAAAAAATTCTTTGTCTTTTTGTTGCATCATCAGGAACAACTTTGGCATTTGCGTCTCCTTCTCCTATTCTCGATGAAATTTCTGTAATCTTTAGGCAGACATCCCAATTTTTCTAACCCACCAGCTTGAACTTTTAATATTCTTATATTCTTATAAGGTCTTATGCTTACGATATAATTTGCTTCTAACTATCTTTCCATATGAATAGTTAAATTCCTATAAAAATGCATTAGGTTAGATATCTCAGGCTACAATTCATGGTTATGATATGAGGTTATTTTTGAAACTTGCCAAACTCCATGATCTCTCCTAATTGCATTTATTCTTGTAAGATAATTAATCATTTTTGTAACATTTTGATATCATGCTCTCCTACCTTTATCACAACAAATTGTCACATTCTTGTAGTATTGACCACTGACTTTATGAGTTGATCTCTTAGCAACACTGAAACCTAAAGCCTTTGCATGATCTTGATAAGCTTTCCTTCTTCGACATTATAATTGTTATAGGCTTCAAAATTGTTGTTAGAATCTTACTTCAAATCATTGTTAGAAGATTGCCCCACGATAATATCCAATTCATCTTTGCATTCTGAACCTTCATGCAACAAACTATCATTTTCTCCAAATCCAAAAATATCTTCCAAGACATTGTCTCTATAGTTTCTTCCATTCTCATTCTCCATTTTCAAACAAATAACCTATTATGATTTCTTTGATAGCCAAACCTATTATGATTTCTTTGATAATGGCCAAACCTTTATTATTTGTTCTTTAATTTGATAAATGAATCAAGATAAACATGTGTTATTTGTTCATAAGCTTTGATAAACCAATCCAAGCTTATAAAAAATAATTAATGTTACTCTTTAGCATGCCATTGATGTACAAAAGAACTTGGAAGTGATGATTCTTTAATAATTACTAGCTCATTTGCTAGTTGTATTTTTGTTTTGGGAATAAACAACCTTAAATGATCTTATCTGCAATTTGAGAGGGAAAATCATAGTAGAAATTAAAGGGAAATATGGAGCCAAAAAACCTTTTTCTACCGCCCAAGCTTTGTCAAGGATAGTAGAGTCTTTTTGTTAGCTTAAACATCATTTA
>CATIWR010653926.1:0-30744 GCA_949677035.1 Omphalea diandra | reverse complement strand
TTATAGCATATATGACAACCAAAAATGAAAACCTTTGTAGCAGTGATATTGATGGCCTATGTGGCATTTAAGAGTAAAATCTTTATTTTATGCATGGATATGATGATAAGTTATTAATATTTAAATGTTTGTTATGTTATTGAGATTGAAGTATCGTTGTGTATTTACTTACTGAGTTTGCAAGCTCAATTTTCTACATTAAATTTTATTTCAAAAAGAGTAGACTAAAGATTGCATCCAGTTACATTTTGAAGTTGTTGTCTAGTAGTTTAATAGAGGTTAGACCAATATGTAGTATATTAGTATTTTAGTTTATTTAGCTATGTATACTTTGTTGTAAACAATTACTATATTGTGAACAAGATACATAGTGTAAAAAAATAATAATTGAAATCAGGTCTTTATGACAATGGATAAATTGAGAGAATTTTAATGATTAATAAATGGGATGTCACACATACACTTCTTAGCCATTTAGGCTGCACGATCATGCTTCGAGGTGGTGTGTTTTGGTGCTCCTCTGCTTCTCTTGAGCAACTAAGGTGCATAACCATGCTTCAAAGCCATGCCCTTCTTCTTTATCACCTTAATCTTTATTTTCCTTATCTTTACCCTTCAAAAAATCAATAACCATAAATCAGGTCTATAGATATGCAAACTTAAATGGTAATGTATGAATTCTTGGGGAATTTAAAATAAAAATATAATAAATATGATATAAAAAAATACATTAAGGTGATTCCACCTTTTTTTTTTTTTTGCCAAACTTTGAAATTTTTAGTAGAAATGCCCAATTTTGATTCTGGCTCCATTTTTGTCTTGTGGTTGCGTTATTATGTTTTTTTTGAACATATATGTCTTTTGAAATAGGTACCAAATAATTTTCAAGCTTGGAGTATAAGGGAAATTTAGCCTAATTTTTCCTATAAAGATTAGTCTATATAGACCACTAAGTTATTTATACATGCAAATAGTTGTCTATACAAACATCTCAAGTGGGTTGTACAACCATGTACAATTGTTCATAACTGTCAAGCATTAACCACTTTCTCTCATTTCTATAAATACCCATTTGTGATTTTCCTCTTTAGCTTACTATTTTCACTTCCTAACCATGGCTAGGGCATTTCTAAGGTATATTCATCCATAGTTTGGTCTGATCTACCTTGTGGATCTAGAAGCTCTTTGTTATCTCTTATCTATTCATGTGGAAATAGATTTCTTATGGACAACATGCGACTTATTGGATTATACTATCCATTCTTTTCCACTTTAAAGATTTTAAGATTTGCCCCTATTAGGAGAATTTGGTGCCATTATTGACTGCTGGGTCATAGCTATAGACCACATTACTTTTTCCATAGCTGGGTTATCTACATGTTTGGAAATTGATGGAGCTATTTGACTTGCGATATGATGAGGTGTCTAGGTACACACTAAACAAAGAAAAGATCCTCATGGCTCCTTTCTTACTCTTTACCTTTCCAAAGGTCTTACAGGCCCATATTGTAGTGGCTATCCTAATGGGTGAGTTCCTTTTATAGAAGGAAGATGGAAAAATATATTTATAGATTTTAGCCCTTATTGAGGAAGCTAAGTCAGGGAAAAACCCTGTACCAATGATCCTGGGTGACATCTTTGTAAGCTTGGACAAAGTGGCCCATGGCCTTAACAATTCTTTCTCTAGGAGGCTATTATTACTGCAAGTATGACTTTTTTCTATAGCCTTTACTCTTACTATTTTACTTTATTTTATTAATTTTATTACCCTTATTTTTGTCTGGACTATCGTTGTGGATTTTCAATCAAACAAGCTGCTCATTTTTGCTTAAGCTCCCTTTTCAGGTTTTCAATCTAATGAGTTTATTCTCTTTTTTGTTAAGATATGGTTGTAAGAGAAACTATGCTTACTGGCTACCCCTACTATGGATTCAAGACTTTGTTATCTGCAACATCATATGGATCGTAGCTTGTTTAGACCTACTTGCACTAAAGATGAGCGTACTATATGGATGTCTATTCCAAAGGTGGTTTGCTTTCCCTTATCCAAATTCCAACTTTTTCTAAACCTTTTTTTAAGATGTTCCCATGTTCTAACTATAGAATAAGGGGAGATTAAACACCTTAGGATCCCTATTCATGTCAAAAATTGAATTTTAGAGTGATTTTAAAATGATTTTGTAACCTTTTATCTCTTATAATGTTCCATGTTCTTTATTTGTGATTAAGTATGATGTTAAGGTTCTATTTTATCCCTTTTTTTACAGCGACCAAGTGAGGAACTTAAGGTTCCAATGATCTTGAGAGTCCCTAGTTTTCATTATGTTTATGTTAAAACATGAGATTTATGTTTTGGCCTTTTAATCTCCTTCGTTCTTGAGTTGTATGCTAACCTCATGTCGTTAGTGTTATAAATGCATGCCATGCTCTTTTAGAGCTATATAGGGTAAGGATTCAAAATGTTTTAGGCCATTCAATGATGAGTTTTGCCTTCTATGATGAGTTATGCCTTAGGCCATTCAATGTCCTCTAAATGATTTGCATTATGGGTTTACCACTTTTTTGTTGCTCATGATTCATACATATTGATTATGCTTTACGTTAAAATTTGTGATGATGAAATACATTACCATGAACATTAAATTCATAATTAGGTGCCTTTACCATGGAGATATGGTACTGTTGTTCCTTTGTTTTCTTATTTCACTTATTATGTCTCTTACTTCCATTTTTTAATTATTAACTTAATCTCTTTACTTGGAAGTAGGTGCTCTTACTTAAGTGAGACCATGAACTAGGTCTTGATTACCATCATTTTTGAATACGAATTATTATGCTTGAGTGGATGGATGATAATGCTTGTTAAACCCCTATGTCAGGTCACATGATCTCCACTCCTCTCTTTGGAATGCTAAGCATGGATGATGAAGTTCATGATCCCGTTTTGCCATGATGCATGACCTCCTACACCTTTGAGTTAATGACTTGAGTTGCTTAAATGGATTATGGTTAGATGTATGTTTAGGTTGGGTAAATTAGACTAGTAAATAACTTGATTAAAATGTTAAAAGTGAACTAAATATGCCCATAGGTCGGATCCTAATATCTGGGCAATTTAGGGGGTGCCTAACCTCTTTCCCAAGTTGTACCCAATTTTCAAACCCGATCTCTAATGGAGTGAAGATGAAATAGGCTTTTTAATTAACTTAGATTAGGTTCATATTCACCTTATTTAGAGTCTTATCTCGATCGAAGTTGGGTAGTGACTCCACACTTTAAGGGATAATACCAATGTATAAATATTGCCTTAGTACCCCGATGACCACCATTGGGATACATGGGCTTCGAAATTTACACGTCCTTGAGGATCCCCCTATGATCCAAATCATGTATCATGGGGTTGTACCCATGCATGACCCTCGTCTTTTTGATCTCCTGATGATCGATAAAAGGATGAAGTTGCAAGCAAGATTCCATTAGTTCAAGCATAACCATCATGAGGCACTCATAACTGGCATATTAGATCATCTAATTACATCTCTCGATGCCTTTTTCTCATTGGTTCTCTACTTTATTTCTGCTTCTTTCTACACTACATTATATTTCATCATCCCTTGATAGGTGTCCTTAATTGTCAAGTGTGCTCTCTTGCCTTTAGCTTATGTTTATCATATTTATGTCCTAATTTTTATCTACGCCGCACTTTTAGGTTTTTGACTTAGTGTATCATTTCTTTCTTTTTTTTTTCTTGCTTCTTCTTTCTTCTTTTTTATATACCCTAACTTTTTCCTAAGCCACTCTCACGAGTTAGTAGGCAAATTTTACTTTTTCTTGCACCTTTACGTGAAATACTTTTTCAACCTATCTAGGTTTATTGGCTTGGAGAATTCATTCCTATCAATATCCAACAAATTTTCTACACCTCTCGAATAAATTTATTTGACCATATAAGCACCTTCCTTATTTAGCTTGAACTTTCCTTAAGGATTTGAAACTTTTCTTAAGCATCTTGAGCTTATGATCTAATCGCCATCAACATTAGGTCACCAACCCATATAGTGGTTGCTTTGACTCTCTTATTAAATGTGTGAGCCATCCTTGTCTGATATAACATGATGTGGTGGAGAACCTTTAACCTCTTCTTGTCTAAGAGAGCCAACTGTTTAAATATGCTTCTCATCCATTTGTACTTTGGAATCCCTAACTCAATTAACATTAGTAAAGACTTCACCTCTACTTTAATTAGCAACATTGTCTCTTCTCCATACATAAGGGAACCTGGTGTCATTTTTATTGATGTCCTTGTTGTAGTTTGATACCCCGACAGTGTAAACGAAAACTACTTAGACCAATCCTTGTAAGTCACTATCATCTTAGTAAAGATGTTTTTAACATTCTTGTTACTTACCTCTACCTCTTCATTAGTTTGTGGTTTATAAGGTGATGACTTGTGATGGCATATGCCATATAAGGTGAAACTTATGATGGGGAACTTCATTATCCATAATGATGTGATATAGTACCCTATAATGATAAATAAGGTTCTTCTTAATGAATCAAGCCATATGCTTTACCCATAACTTATTAAAAGGCTCGACCTCTATCCATTTTGAAAAATAACCCACTACAACTATAATATACTTATGCCTTTTTGTAAAAGCTAGTCTATTTTCTTCAATCATGTTAATCCCTCATGTTGTAAATGGCCACAATAAAGTTAGGTTTTGCAGCTTGGTTGGCGGCAAGTGGTTGAGGTTGCCATGAATTGAACATTTATGGCAGTTTTGAACCATTTTAATGCAATTATGCTCCATATTAGTTTAATTTTTCTTACTAATGTTTTTCCAGTCATGTGAGGGTCACAAATCCTCACATGTACCTCCTTCATGACTTTGTCCACTTTCTCTTTCGTTATGCATCTCAAATGGATGTTGTTTAGGATTCTCTTATATAACACACCATTATGGACTACAAATTGTGATGCTAACTCTGAATCACATGCTTATATTTCTTTTTAACCCCCTTAAGGTATCCTCCACCTTTTAAGTATCTTTGCATATCGTAATACTAAGGGTGATTTTTCACTGTCATTTGCATTACTCTTTCATTGATGTGGCATGGTGTCATAAACCTAAATGTGATGAGTGGTTTCATTGGCATTGCCTTTGGCCCATCCAATATAGAAACCAAGGTCATTATGGAGTAAACCATTACATTATCCTCTTTTAGTAAGTGATGAAACATGGTTCTTTGAAAATTATGAATCATTCTCTTCAAGTGTTCTAAATATGAGCTCAACTATTTTTCTTTTAATTCCCACTCATTAGTCACCTAGAAAATAAGTAGTAATGAGCCTCTAAACACTTCAGCTATCCTAACTCTCATTGCATCAAGAGTTCTAGCATGAGTGAGCATGTTTTATACTTAACCATGTTATTCATCAACTTGAATTCAAACTTCTTAGCCACAGGGAAAAGTTCTCCTTCTAGTGATATCAAAATCACTTCCACACCTACTCTTTTCTCGTTCATCAATCCATCAAAGTACATCCTCTAACCTTGAGTCTCGATTATACCTAAACATTCATTAGGGGAATTAAAGAGGTTTAGGTCCTCCTTCTTCAAGAGGTTGTTGAGCTAAATATTCTATAATTGTATGACCCTTAATCATCTTTTTAGTAATATACTTATTATCAAATTTTGTTATTAGTATTAGCTAATTTGCCAACTTTTTAGTTAAGGAAGGTGTTTTATGCAAGTACTTGACTGGATTGAATTTCGAAACAACCTTAATCGAAATAACTAAAAGTAATGTCTTAACTTCTTCGTGGCCCATACCAATGCTAGACAGGTCTTCTTTACCCAGTTATACCTCTCCTCATAAGGAAGTATTTTCCTGCTAAGATAGTAGAAGGTGTGCTCATTTCCTGTCTCATCTTCTTGAGCAAAAATTGCCCCTATTGAGCTTTCTTCCAATGTCAGATACAAAGTGAGTGGCCTTCTTAGCTTTAAAGGTTTTAGTACTGTCGAGTTAACCAAATATTTCTTTATCTTCTTAAAGGCGTTTTGGCATTACTCATTCCACTTCATCGATTAATCCTTCCTCAATAACTTGAATATCAACTCGTAAATAGAAGTAAGCCATGCTATGAACCTACTAATTTAGTGTAGATGACCTAATAAACCTCAAACTTCCTTTTCTATATTTAGTGTAGGTATATCGTGAATGACCTTACATTGTATGGATCTAATTCAATGCCTTTCTTACTTACCACATGCCCTAGTAATTTACTAGATGTAACACTAAACACACTTCTTAGGATTCAATCTTAGATTATACTCATCAACTCTCTTCATGAACTTCTCTAAAGCTTTAAAATGCCCTTCCCTTATCATAGACTTTACCATCATGTCATCTATGTACATTTCCATTTCTTTATGTATTAAGTCATGAAATAAAGTTGTTACCATTCATTGGTATTGCACTGCTACATTCTTCAATCCAAATGGCGTCATGTTATAGCAGTATGTTCCATACTTTTAGATAAAAACTGTCTTTACATTGTCAGTCATTACCATGAGAATTTGATTATGTCTTGAGAACCCATCCATAAAGGAGTACATAATGTACATCCTAACAGTATCTACCAACACATCCATATGAGATAGAGGGAAATCATCCTTCCGGCAAGCCTTATTCAGGTCCCCATAATCGATATACATCTTTACTCTTATATCCTTCTTTGGCACCGACATTATGTTAGCAGCCACTTTGGGTAATCAATTATTTTAAAAAACTTGGCATTCAATTGCTTCACCACTTCTTCTTTAACCAATCAAACCCATTCAGGTCTCATCCTTTAAAGCTTTTACTTTATCGATCTCGTATGCAGCTAAGTTAAAATTCCATGTTCAACAATTCACCTATCAACCCCCAACATATCTTTATATGTACAAGCAAAGTTCCCCTAATACTTTTTGAGCAAATGTTCAAACCTCAGTTGTTCTACTGGTGCGACACCATTGGTAATGAGGAAAATTTTTAAAATTTTCTATGTGCCAAGATTAAATGCAATGGTATACATAAAATTGTTTAAAAGTTAATTCTTAAATTTTTATAGTTTATTTTCCCTATAATACATGTATTATCAATAAAGTTTGCATATTAATACACCTAATGTGTGCAAATTAATGTTTTATAGGTGAAGAGTGAAGAAAAGCAAAGATAATGGGAAAAAGGAGCAGCACATGACCATGTGGTTTAAGTGCATAGTTGTGCACCTTAGCATAGGAAAGAGGCAGTAGAGAAGCACAACACACAACCTAGAAGCATGGCCTTATGACTTGACGAGGCATCATAACCAAAGGGAAATCATTGAAATGCATGGATGTGCTTCAACAAGCTCATGACTGTATGCCTCTTTAAAGTAAAAAATGCAAGTTAAGATCTTTGTGGATTCTTTTTCTTTTGAAGACATTTAAGCTTCCTCTTTTGAAAGCATTGTTAAGGCATTATTTAAGGAGAAATTTTAACAAAAATTAGGGTATAAGGGATTAACCCATGGAAGAGAATATCAATCATTAAGGTTTTCACAAAGAAGTTAGAAAGAGAAAAGGTGCAAGCAATCAAGGAAATCAAGAAAAATTTTCTGGCTACTCTTAGGGCTAATTTGATTATTTTTCTTTTCTTATTTCTATCTCATTATAAACTAATTTTTTTTTATTAGGGCTGTAACTGGATCTTGAATGACTTGTATTGAATTTTCTTAATCTAAGTATTTTTGGTTTCTTCCATTATTTATGCTAACAATTGTTAAGTGCTTCATGTTTGATCAACTAGTCATTAATCGAATTAGTTCCATGAATTGATAATGGAGACATGCTTTTCATTGAATGGAACCCTTAGCAATTCCTTTGTTTTGTTATTAAGTTAAGGAAACTTAACAAACCATTGCTATCCATAAAGTCTTACTCTGTGAAGCAGTTGCATGATGTCTAGCTTTTGAGTTGAGGAACCTATAGCTTAACATACTCTTGTATGTCAATTTCTACTAGAGAGAGATTAATTGATCACTTGGTAGTAGCACATAATACATGAACCAGTTAGGCAAGGATTAAGGAACCAACAAAAGGTCATTACGTGAAGTTAAACCCTAGACATTCCCATCCATTGATTATCTCTCATTACTATTAAGTGTTTAATTTAATTTTCTTATTCATAATTTGATTCATCATCCTTTATTGATTATTTAGATAATATAAGAAACAAGATACTTAATACTTAAACTGGATCTTAATGGGAACAATATCCATACTCATAAGTACATTTTGTTATGTTAGACCTATGCAGTTGCATTTTAAGGGTTTTTTTATATCACATGCACCTATCTTCAAGTTTTTAGGGTCATTGCCATGGATTAATGGCCTTAATAATAAGTTATTATTTTTGTATTACTCTATAATTTTATTTTCTATTTTTAACCTTGCTTATTGTTTCTTTGTTTTGGATGTATGATTAGAACTTAGATTCAGGAAAACAAAGAAAATTTGCTTCCTCTTAATCCAAAAATTGAACATACACTCAATCAAAGAAGATGAGAACAATAACAAACTCAAGAGATAGCAAATTAAGGAGACCGACCTTTAAAAGACTTTTGCACACCACCTCTTGAAGGTTGCAACTAGCTATCACTCGACTAATTATTAATGATATTAACTTTGAGATCAATTTGTCATTCATTCATATACTTTCCAACACTCTCTAATTCCATGGCCTCTCTTATAAAGACCCTAATGCTCAAATAGCTAATTTCATGGAGATTTATGACACATTCTAGCAAAACAAATTGTTTGTAGATGCCATAAGACTACACATTTTCACATTCATTCTCAAGGATAAGGCAAAAGCATGGGTTAATTCTTTAGAGCTTAAAAGTATTACCACTTAGGAGCAACTCTATCAAGCTTTCTTATATAAATATTTTCCTCCATTAATGGCTAGACTAAGAAATGAAATCAATACTTTTTGCCAATTGGATGGGAAAACATTGAATGAAGCTTGGGAATGGTTTAAGGAATATTTATGAAGGCATCACAACCATCAAATTCCAAAGGGGTCAATAGTGCATACTTTTTACAATGGACTATTTAAGTAAACCAAAATTACTATAGATGCAATAGCTGAGGGATCTTTATTCGATAAAATAATGGATACAACCTATGTGTTAATTGAAATAATGGCAAACAACAACTAACAAGCTCATGAGAAGACTTTTCCCAAGAAAGTATTGTAGATTCATAACATGGATGGTTTCCAAACCTTGCAAGCTCAGGTATCCAATTTGTCCAAACAATTAAGTGCTTTTAATTGTATTGTTGTGTCTTCTCATTTCTTATAGGTTATCTGTGATTTCTATATGGAAAGCGGGCATAAGAGTGTTGATTACCAAATGGGAAATCATTTCTGGAAAATTTTAACTATCAATCCAACAACCTATATTATAATACCTATAAATCAGTTGACATAATCACCCAAACTTCTCTTGGTCTAACAACAACACCATAAACCCTAAAAACTAAGGACCACCACCTAGTTTTCAACCCCCACGACCAAACTACCAACCTTAAGAAAATAAATTGAACTTGGAAAGTATCTTGGAAAAATTCATGACCAACGTTGATGCTAAATTTGATCATAAAAAGAATGTCAGAAGACTTAAGGCTATAATAGACCAAGCTAACAAAAATGACTCTTCTTCTATCCAGAACCTTGAGATCTAAGTGGGACAAACAACTAATGCTCTTATTCTAGATCCTAAGTTGCCTTACCTAGCAATTCCAAAACCAACCCAAAAGACTAAGTGAAAGCCATCACCTTAAGGAGTGGTATGAAACTTCAACAAAAGGGAGAGGAAAAGGCAAAAGAAGATGGCAAGGTAGATAAAGAAGAAAAGCCCACTAAGGAAGACAAGACAAAGGAAAAGGTCAAACCATATGTCCCTCCTATTCATTTTCCTTCAGGACTTAAACAAAACTTAGTGGACAAGTAATTTGAAAAATTTTTAGATATGCTTAAAAAAAAATCCAAATCAATATACCATTTATGGAAACACTTGCACAAATGCCAAAGTATGCAAAATTAATGATGAATGTTCTATTAAAGAAAAGAAAATTAGAGGAATGCGAGAGAGTCACTTTGATCAAGGAATGTAGTGCCATCCTTTTTAATAAGTTGCCTCTAAAAAGAGGAGATCCAAGGAGTTTCTCTATACCTTATGACATTTGACCCTTTAATTTTGAAAAAGCTCTTTGTGAACTAGTTTCTAACATAAATCTAATGCTTTTGTCTGTTTTTAAAAAATTAGGTATTAGCGAGATGAAGCCCACCATGATTTCTCTTCAATTAGTGAACCACTCAATCATTTGTCTAAGAGGGATAGTGGAAGATGTGCTCATTAAAGTAGACAAGTTCATAATCTTGGTGAATTTTATGGTTCTTGATATAGGAGGAGATAAAAAGATTCCTTTGATCTTGAGAAAACCTTTCCAAGCAATCGGTGGTGCCTTGGTTGATGTTAGAGAGGGAACACTTACATTGCCAGTGGGGGATTAGGAAAGGATTTTCAATATGTACAAGGCCATAAAAAAGACAATAGAGGATAAGTGATGCTTAATAATCGATATTATTGATGAATTTGTCAAAAAAGTGTTCAAAAAAGAGCAAGAGACACATAATATTGGAAAGGTAGAGATGATAAAATAAGGAAATAAGGGAATAGGAGAAGATATAGAGGTAAGTATCCTAACTTTTGAATTATTTGAGGACCCTTCTTATTCTTCTTCTCTTGTTGAGCCTTTAGACTATGAGAAATACCTTAAGGTAACCCCACCTTCCATTCTTAAACTTCATAAACTTGAACTTAAACCTTTACCCCTATTAACTTAGGTATGCATTCTTAGAGAATGATAATACTCTTTCGGTTATTAACTTAAATGAGCTCACTTATATACAAGTAAGGGTGTTAGGAAATAAGATTAGAGCCTTGGGATAGACTATAACGAATATTAAGGGGATTAGTCATACAATTTGCATGCATAAAATTTTGATAGACGATAATCACAAACCCATCATCAAACACCAAAGGAGGTTTAATGCTAATATGAAAGAGGTAGTTAGGAAGGAAGTGGAGAAATTATTATATGTGGGGATCATCTACCTTATTTTGGATAGCCCATGGGTTAGTACAATTCAAGTAGTTCCTAAAAAAGGAAGGATGATTTTGGAGACAGTGAAAACAATGAACTTATACCTATTAGAACCGTGACAAGGTGGAGAGTGTGCATCGACTATAGAAAGCTAAATAAGGCAACCCATAAGGATCACTTTCCTTTACTTTTACTGACCAAATGTTGAAATGACTTGCAGGGCACATGTATTATTGCTTCTTCGATGGATGCTCAGCCTATTATCAAATCCAAATAACATTGGAGGATCAAGAGAAGACAACATTCATATGCCAATATGGTACCTTTGCTTATAAGCGTAAGCTTTTTAGGTCGTGCAGTGCTCTAGACACTTTTCAAAGATACATGATGACCATATTTTTCAAAATAGTGGAAAGCATGGTAGAAATGTTTATGGATGATTTGTCTATTTTTGGTGATTCTTTTGATGCTTGTTTGGCAAACCTTGATAATATTTTAGAAAGATGTGAAGAAACTAATCTTGTGCTAAATTAGGAAAAGTCCCATTTTATGGTGTATGAAGGCATTATACTTGGGTATAAAATCTCATTCAATGACATTAAAGTAGATTGAGCAAAGATAGAGGCCCTCGAAAAACTACCTCTTCCAACATCCATAAAGGGCATAAGGAGTTTTTCAAGCCATGTGTGTTTTATACATGTTTTATTAAAAATTTCCTAAAAATCTCCAACCCTTTTGTGATTTTTTAGCTAAAGATATTCCTTTTGTCTTTACTAATAATTGTTTGGATGTTTTTCACAGATTAAAAAAAAAACTCACTGTTGCATTGATCATGACAGAGTCAAATTATTCCTTGCCATTTGATTTAATGTGTGATGTAAGTGACTGCATTGGCAAAGGAAATATAAGAAACTTCATGTTATTTACTATGCAAACTAGACCCTCAATGATGCCCAACTCAATTATGCCACTATATAAAAAGAATTCTTAATCATTATTTTTGCTTTTGATAAATTTAAATCATATTTAATTGGTTCTAAAGTGATTGTGTATACTGACCATGCAACTATTCTATACTTGCTCACCAAGAATGATCTAAAGTCAAGGCTTATTCCAAGAATTCATCTTAGAGATCAAGGATTAGAAGTGATAAAAAAAACTCAATTGCTTATTGTCTTTCTCGCTTAGAGCATATACAAGAGGAAAAGGTAAGTATCCCTATCAATGAGACCTTCCTGGATGAGCAACTCTTCCTTCTAAAGGCTTTCCAAACTATATGGTATGCAAATTTTGTTAATTACTTGGTAAGCAACATTATTCCTTATGATTTTAATTCCTACCAAAAGAAAAGTTCTTGCATGATGTGAAATTTTATTTATGGGAATAACCTTATTTGTTTAAAGAATGTGCTGATGGAATTATAAGAAAGTGTGCACTGAAAGAGGAGATGGAAGATATTCCATTCCATTGCCATACCAGGGAATGTTTTGGTCCATCAAAGATTGTGGCTAAGGTATTGCAAAATGGATTCTTTTGGTCTTAATTATTTATTGACTCATTTTCTTTTGTCAAGTCTTGTGATAGATGCCAAAGAATAAGTAATATCTTAAAAAAGAATGAAATGCCTCTGAGCTCCATGATTGAATTAGAGCTTTTTGATGTTTGGTAATCGACTTCATAGGGCCATTTCCAAAGTCGTTTAGTAACTAATAAATCTTGGTGGCAGTTTATTATGTCTCCCAATGGGTGGAAGTCATAACTACCTTTACTCATAATGCCAAAGTAGTGATTCAATTCTTAAAGAAACATATTCTTACAACTTTAGGTGCCCCTAATGCCATTATTAGTAGTAAAGGATCACACTTTTGCAATCGACAATTCAAATCCTTGATAAAAAAGTATGGGTAACTCACAAGATTCAACACCTTAGCATCCTCAAATGAGTGGCCAAGTAAAGGCATCAAATAGGGCAATCAACATATTTTAGAAAAGATGGCCAACTCTTAAAGGAAGGATTGGTTGTTAAAGCTTCTTAATGCACTTCGGGCATATAAAATAACTTACAAGAAGTTGATTAGTATTACTCCTTATCGGCTAGTGTTTAAGAAATCTTGCCACTTGTTGATCCAATTAGAGTATCATGCTTATTGGGCAATAAAATTTCCAAACTTTTATTTACATATTGTTGGTGAAAAATGGAAACTTCAGCTCAATGAACATGAATCCTTATGTCTTCAAGCCTATGAGAATAATTAAATTTACAAGGAAAAGACCAAATGATGGCACAATAGTCGCATTTTAAAAAAAGAGTTCAAGAAAGGACAATAAGACTACTCTTTAACTCAAGATTGTGTTTCTTTCTAGGAAAATTCAAATCCTTATGATGTTGTTGAGGTTGCAAACTCTAAGGGCAAAATTTTCAAAGTTAATGGACTCCATTTGAAACCGTATTATAAAGAAGGGAATACAAAAATAGGACTTTTTATCTCCCACATGCTTTCACATGAAAGCTAAACACAAGAGTCAAGCTAGAGATCTTAAGCTATCACGTTTGTGGGATAACCCCTTATATTTTATCTTTCTCTTACGTGTTTCATTCTTTATTCCATTTTACTTCTCTTTTAAATTTTTATCTTTTGTTTTGTAGGTTTAAGCTTGAAGAACTTAATATTTAAGGCTTTAACCAAGTTTAGGGGAGTTTTCTTTCACATTTCTTACTACTTCTCATATTAATCCTTATGTTATCTAGTTGTGCTCTTGGTGTTTGGTTTATTTTCTTATTTTTTTAGTTTTTCTATTAAATTTGGTGATTAAGCAAGTTAAGATGAATAAATGGCCATAAAGGGTAGGACTCAAGGTTGTTAGGATTATAAAATCCCTTTAAAACATTATAGTGGTGCAGCACATGACCATGCGTCAAAAGCTTAAAAAAAGAGGTAGTAGCAAGATAGTCTGCATGGCCAAAATGCACAACCATGTGTTCCTATCAGATTGTTGTGTTTATCCTATGTGCATCAAGCATCCTTAAATCTGGACTATGTAGTACCTTCATAAAGTTCATGCCCATGAAGCATGGTCATGCGTCTTACTTCCTTACCCACTTAGCCAGAATGCATAGTTGTGCTTTGATAAGCTCACAGTCATGTGCTATTTAAAAACCCCATTTTAAACCCTTACACGTTTCATATTCCTTCTAATTTTTCTCAACTAAACCCTAAAATAGTTGTACGTGACCTTCATTCTTTCTCTAATCTGACCTACCCATCATTAAAAATAGCCCAAATCTCCTCCATTCACTTCTAATTTCACTCCTTACCATGTCTAAATGCATCAAAATCACAACTAAGATGAAGTTTGGTTCTTCAAACACCACTCCTCATTTGGGTTCTCATCATATGTTTGGTGTTGATAAGCATGAAATATTGTATGGAATCCTTTCCAAATGCCTTTTCTTTCCCACCAAGTTTATTGATTTGTGAGCACTAGTAGTTGTAGGTTTATTAAATATCGTTCAAGAACACCTTAAGACCCTTCAATGGAAGAGTTTTTTTTTTTTTGAGCTACATACCAACACTTACAAAGAATTTACATTTGGGTGCAATACTTTGGGACCATTAACTTCTAAATCTTGAACAAGCCTTACACCCTTCCCTTAAGTGAGATTGCAAGAGCCTTCCATATTAAAAATGAGGGTCTTAATGGTTTTCCAATAAATTTTAACAATCAAGAAGTATGAACTTCTTTGGGTGGGACTTTTGGGTATAAAGCTAGGGTAAGCATGGTGAAGGAGTTAAAAGTCCCATCTTTGTTATATATTCATTGATTACTTTCCTACTTCATCGTTGATTGAGGTGAGAGTAATAGTTTGGTCAACTGAACTAAACTCCTCTACCTTTGGTGTTTGAAAACCAACACGTCAATTAACATTATGTGGTGGATTATGCATCATATGAATATAGTGTCTAATAGAGATTTAAAGGGTATTTATGTAAGAGGTTTTATCACCATCCTTGCCCACTTTTTGCATTTGTATGACCATGTTTCTCTTTTTACCAAAGCCTTAAGATCTTGTTTCTTATCCATTGACAATATGCATCATATTAAGATTGTCAAGAAAGAATGGGACGGTTATATGTTAATTCAAAATGTGCAACAAGCAAGTGATGATGATAATGATAAGGGTGACGAACTATAGGGATGTGCCCATGGGGGGGTATTCTTCTCATGATCCTCCACTACCATTTATGATTCGATTGGAAGAGGTCTTAGTGCAGATGGAATATTGATTGGAGCATGTAGACCATCGCTAAATCATTTTTAAGGAAGAAGTGCATAATAGCCTTACGTCATTGGACACAAAAGTTAGATATTGATGAACATATGTGAGCTTATTTTAAGCATGGGGGCTTTGCTTCTCCTCCACCACTGATGGATTGAACATCCCCTTTTACCTTTGTGTTTATTTGTTTTATGAGTTTTGAATTATTTGATCTCACGTTATGTAATGTTTTAATTTTGAATTTGTTTGGTTTTTGTAATTTGAACTACTTTTATGTTTGGCTATTAATTACAAAGAGCTTTGTGCTCTGAACTTTGTACTTATTGTGGTCTATTTCCATTACAACAATTGGGATTGTGTTATTGGTTTTATTGTGACATTGTGATGAATATTGTACTATACTTATGCTATAATGGATAACCATTTTTGTGATTATTTATGTTTGCTTCAATGTTGTAGGATTTCATATTTCCCTTTACCTTTCTAACATGGAAGTCCCTTTCCTTTACCTTTACTTATTGTTTTTGGATCATTAAGGATAATGATAATCATGTTTAGAGGGGATTTTTTTTTTTAAACTTTCATCACTCATTGATAACATTTTGATTTACACTTAATAATAAATTGCTCTTATGTCTTCAAGCAATCCTAATTTAATATCTTTTGTGGTTATTTTTGGTTCGGGGCTTTTAGGTACAAAATCGATGAAGAAACTTTATAATCTTTGTTTCGAATTGATTGAGTTAATTTCTCTTGTGATAATAATTTGAGCTTAACAATCATGTTTCAATTCAAAATATGTTTGGACACTTTAGAAGTCATTATGCACTCTTGGCAAAATAGGAATTTCTCTATGAGATGCTTCATTCATACCACCTTAAGTTAAATGAAATCTCTGCATATGCTAGAACTTAGTAAACCACCTTTTGAGGAGAAATCCTAAAACTTGGTGATTTTAAGGAAGTGATTACAACATTCCTTGGTTATCCCATTACTCTCTGTCCATATCTTATTTTGCATTGTCACTTACTACCCCTTTAAGCCTTATGAAAAGACTCCTTAAATAATATTAATAGCCTTTATTTCTTTCACCCATATCTTTCATTACAACCATATAGCCTAAATGATCTTTTGCCTCCTCTATCAAGAGAATAGAGTTAGGATATGGTTCTATAATGATGTTTTATGTGTTAAGTCCTTCATATGTATAAATGCATATTTGAAGAATTAGCAAAAAAGATCATTTATTGGTATATTTGGCACCATAAGGATCAATTTAAGTTTGGGAATGACATATTGGTATTTTGAAATTTTGCTCTTATACATGCATCTTCCATAAAAAATAAAAAATAAAAAAAAAAGAGTAATAAGAAAAGAAGAAAATGAAAGAGCAAAATAGTAAGAGAAAATAAAATGAGAAGAAGCATAAAAGGAGAACAAAGGGATGTTATGGATGTCTTGCAAAGATAGAATATGAGTAATACATATAAATTGATTCATCATACTTCATATCATTCTTATAATTAATATCTTAGCAAACATTCTCTGATTTTGCACTTCATCACTCTTTAGTAGCTTAAACCCAAGCCCAACATTACAAGCTATTAAAGACCTCCTGATCCTTAAGATTGCTAGGTTCTACATTAGTAGAGAAAGTTGAATTAGTTCTACTTATGGTCATATGTGATTCTTAAGAATCTAGGAAGAATTTTGCTTGATGTAAATATGGAAGAGAATCAAAATTGTGAATGAACTATGATGCTAAGTCATTCATACATGTTTGATTAATTTTGATTTAGATAAGATTAATTTGGAACTTTTAGTATCCTAAGTGACATTGCTTGAATAAGGAAAAACATGGTTATAGCTTTGATAAGCCTTCTTTTTGAAACCTTGATATCCAGTTCTAATAATTTGAGTTAATGAAATTAGCATTAGAGGAGGATTGCTTAAGGACAAATAATAGCTTGAGTTTGGTTGAATTTGTTTAGTAGTTCATTCTCACATTTTTATTATTTATTTGTCCCTGCGATACATGCATTATCAATGAATTGTGTATATTAATAGACCTAATGTGTGTAAATTGGTGTTTTGTAGGTGAAAAGTGAAGAAAAGCAAAAACTATGTGAAAAAAGGAGCAGCATATAACCATGTGGTTTAAGTGCACAACCATGTACCTTAGCAAAGTAAAGAGGCAAAAAAGAAGGAAGGCACACAACCTTAAAACATGGCTATACAACTTAAAGAGCAATCACAACCAAAGGGAAATCATCCAAAAGCTTTATTGTGTTTCAATAAGCACATAACTATCCACCTCTTTAAAGTAAAAAACACAAGTTGAGATCTTTATGGATTTTTTTCCTTCTAAAGGCATTCAAGCTTCCTCTTCTAAAAGCATAGTTAGAGGACTATTTAACGCAAAAATTTAACTAGAATTAGGGCATGAGGGATTAACCTAAGAAAAAGAATGTCAATCATTAAGGTTTTCATAAAGAAGTTAAAGAGAGAAAAGGTGCAAACAATCAAGGAAATGAAGACAAAATTCATGGCAACTCTTAGGGTTGATTTGGTTATTTTCTTTTCTTGTTTCTATCTCATTATGAACAAAACAATTTTTTGGACTAGGGTTGCAAATGGATCTTGAATGACTTGTATTGAGTTTTTTTAATCTATATCTTTTTAATTTTTTCCATTATTTGTGTTAGCAATTATTAAGGGCTTCATAATTGATTAACTATCCATTAATATTAGTTCCATGAATCGATAATAGCAACATGCTTTTCATTGAACAAAACCTTCAAGAATTCCCTTATTTTGTTATTAAGTTGAAGAACCTTAACAAACCATTACTATCCATAGAGTCTTACTTTATTAGGTAATTACACGATGCTTAGCTTTTGAGTTAAGGAACCTTTAGCTTAACATGCTCTTATATGTTAATTTCTACTCAAGAGAGATTAATTATCACCATAGTGACTCGATAGTCGTATATAATGAATAAACCAATTAGGCAACGATTAGGGAATTAATAAAAGGTCATCAAGTGAAGTTGAACCCCTAGACATTCTCATCCATTGATTATCTCTCATTACTATTAACTATTTAATTTAATTTTCTTATTTATAAATTTGTTCATCTTCCTCCATTAATTCTCTAGACAATATAAGAAATAAGATACTTAGTACTAAAACTTGATCCTCGCGAGAATGATATATGTACTAGCAAGTTCATTCTATTACTTCTGAGCTGTGCACTTGCAACTTATGGGTGCAGCACACACCCGTCTTTAAGAATTAATGATAAATATGCTCATGAAATGATGCATGCTATGCATACTACCATCAAGGAACACAACGCACAAATAAGTAAACTCATCATTTAATGGCTTAAACTTAGAAATAAATACATTGTTGTCTGTAAAGAGATTAGAAACAAGAACATCAGTAGTATCAGGAAAGACAACTTCTTCTGGCAGATCTATAAAAGTCTCTTAGACATTAGTCTTCTACTCTTCCATAACCTTTTCTTTGTCAATAATTGGAGCTACACTTGAGTCACCAATTTATTTAGTGCTTGGTCCCTTCTTAAACTCTGTGTCAACCGTTGCTTTATAACCCCTCAAAGTCTTGTTTCATTTGGCTATTCCCTAACCCAATCTTTACTAACTTCTCCTAAAGGGCCACCCCTTCCAACTCAGCTTGATCTTGTACTCTCTCACCATTACCCATGTCCTTAATGGAATTCACAATCATGTTCTCAATCTCTGCTAAAGTAAACCAAGTGTTTATGCCTTTAATGAATTTGCATGGTCTGATATATCCTTATTTTGTATCCACAAGAGAGGCATCCTATTTAGCAATCTTAGAACTCTTTTCCTAAAATCCACACCTGTAGCCTAGAACTAATGATCTAATAAGTATTGCTCATGCTCTACTTTAATTAACTTCCATTTTTCATTCCACAACTAAGTAGTTTAAGGGCCATACAAAATTGTAGTTTGTTCCAACCCTTGAGTACTTTCCATAATTTATTTGCCCTTTCTCTTTTTCTTATTCTTCTCATCTGACAAATCTAAAGAATTTTCATAATTCAGATAGCCATTTTCCCCAACTCCCGTATCAAATGAAATCATTTAGGGTGTCACCACTCTGTGGCTTTCCATCCTCATCATTGGTTTCTTTATCGACTTCTCACATTACATCTCCTTCCTTCCTAAAGAAATCAAATAGAGGCCCATGCAAATCTCCCACTTCTAGTTTGAACCCTTTTATATGATAACCAAGTCCCCTATTGATATTCTAAATTGGAATCTCCAAAAACTTTGATACTCCTATAGAATTCTTTCCTAATCCTTGGCACGAAAGAAAATTCATATTCTTCATGATTCCTATTGCCTTCATACCAACCCATTTATCTATAACTCTTAGAACTTGAAAACCCCTAAGGTAGGGTACGACCGTGCTTAGTGTTAACATGATTTTCCCAGCTTCTGCATAAGTAGTCACTACAACTTTTACATAAGTAATCACTACCTCACCCTTGTAAGGAATCTTAACTTTGATGCACCGTGGATGGCACTCCTCTCAAATGATGGTACCATGGTCTTTTTAATAGTAGTGAATAAGTGATAAGGATGCCTAAGACTATAAATTCTAACGGTTGACCTTCTACTATCTTTATAGGCTTTAATGATACTATTTGATATCTTCAAATCCTTTTTTTTCCACCCCTAAACTTATGCATAAGCTTTAGCGTATAGATATTAATCCCAGATCCATCATCCAGGCTTACTTTCTCCTTCACCTTAACTCTTATGAATAAAGCCAAATTGTGATCCCTTCCTTCTGGTGGTGGATCTTTATCAAAAAATGTGATTCCTTGTAGGTGATGACATCCTTTAGATGGTTTCCTTAGAGATGATCAGGCTCGATAGAGTTTTAACCATAACCTTTTATGCTCTTGGAAAATTTGATAAGTAATTTCCACATACTAATCTTAGTTGACATCTTCTTCAATTATTTCATTATGGGGTTATCTTATTCATTCTCCTTTTCTATAAGTTTATCGTCCTTTTTCTTTACTCTCAGTTCTTTATGAGCCTATATGTGAGGACAACATTTCTCACTTCAAGTTACGTGATTCACTTGTTTTACTTTTTTCTCTTTATCACTCTCTTTTCGTAGCTTAATCATCATCTTCCTTTCCTTCTTTTATGTCTATTCATTAGAGCTTTCCCATGGGTTAATAGTGCAAACCACAATAACATTCTTCTTTGTACTTTTTCAATAGTCACCATAATAACTTTAAGAATTTCAGAATCTATCATAAATGCTCCTTGGTTAAAAGGTGGAGCATTACAATAGTTAGGGAGAGGGTTCCTTTTTAGGCTTAACCTTTCTATATCAGGTGGAACAATAGTCTTGTTATACATGAGATCTTTAATTTCATACCTCAACCTGTAACAATCATCAATGTGTGCCTAGCCCTTTAATGAAAAGCACATTATGTGTTAGTGTTATATCCTTTTAGTAGAGGATTAGGAGCTAGATTTGGTGTTAGAGGCTTCAGTACCACCTTCTTTAGTAGTCTCTCGAAGTCTTAAATAGAGGTATCCCTAAGTCTTTAAACTACCTTGAAGCCCTTACTACATCGGCTGCCTTATTTCCTTCACCTTGAGGCTAGGATGAGGCACTTCATCTACCCCCATATTATCTATTCGACTCAAACTCTAACTCATTAGCTTGCAAACCTGCTTATCTGAGGTCCTCAAAATTCCTTTCCAACATGCCCTTAATCTTATGCCTATTCCTAGAATTGCCTCTCTTATAATTATCCTGACTTGCTCCCTTTTTGTAGGTCTAGTAATCACTTCAGACGCTAGTTTCTTCCACCTCCTTTTGTAATCGTTAATGTTTTTTCTAGTCTTTTGTTTCAACGACTCTAAATCTTACAAAGTGACATCTAAGGCCGAGTTACATGCATAATGTCTCTCAAATGATCCAATAAATTCCTTCCAACTTCCTCTAATGTCTTAGGCAAGTTGTAATACTATGTCTCAGGTAGACCTTTTTAATGATAACTCAAATAGTTCAAACATGGTATCAGTAGGGACCCCAAACATCTTTATTATTAACACATATGAGTGGATGTGGTTAGTAGCATCATGAGTTTTAGTAAATTTAGAATGTTTGGGCATTCAAAAGTTTATAGTTAACTTTTAAAGTTTACAAGCAAATAGTTCTTTGATATCTATTTTTCTTTGTAGACCCTTAGCAACTAAAGTCTTTTATATCTTCTCTAATGGAAGGTCATCAAACTGAGTATAATACTTCTCACTTCTTATTGGTTTGTCAAGAGCAAAAGTAGTTCTCCCCACTTCCTTGGCCATCTTATTCTCGTGATACTCTTTCATCCTAAATAGATCATCATCAATGCCACAGGTTGAGATGCTTTCATTAGTATTTTTCATTTGTTTTTCTATTAGTAAACATTTCTCCCTTCTTTAGGATTTCATTAACATATCTTTTTACCTCTTTGGTAATCCTCTCCTCCATTTTGTGACTAAAGTTAGCCATCATCTTATCTATAATTTTCAACTGTATGGTAGGTTCCATGATCAATTCAACTTTTTAGATCATGCTCGACGTCTTAGACTTTCTAGCAAGTTAATTGCCCCTTCTCTTCCATAAGATTTTAGATGGAGCTATGATGGCTGTAAGACAAGGTTACTAATTTGATACATGTATAAGTAGCAACTGCATGTATATATGAAATGTACATATTGTTAGCAAAATATTCTTCTAAGCTTATTCCTCCCACACACGAAGTTTAGAGACTTTTTCTTGAAAGGGGTCTCACTCATTCACCAACACGAGGTAGGGAATGTGCGTGGTCACCTCAAACCAAAGAGGGGTCAAAATCTTAAGAGAACATGTATAAAAAAGGATACAATACTACAATATAAAAGGCTCTTTACATTACTTGAAGAAATATTTACATGAGGGAATAATTACATAAGGGGAATGAGCATAATAGTGTATTTACAAAGAATACCTAATCAAGTTCCTTAAGAGACCTCAACCTTTTCTTTAGAGAAGAAATACAAACAAGATGGTGGGACCTATTCCAAGTTGTTATTGGCACCTCTCTACATTTAGTGGTTAAAATGTTTATTGTAGTTAATGGTTCCCACAAGCATAAGGAATGATTATCATCATGTCCCATTTGACATACTTGAAGATACTTAGCTCATGTGTGATGAATCTTCCTCACTATCCCCTAAGCCCAAATGGATAAGTCTCAAGTTTGGAGAACCTGTTGATTTCTCTAAAGGCAAACCTAGTGCATGAAGTGAAGTGCAGAGGCTACATGAATGCAATTTGAACAAATTCATTATAAAGCTAATATGGTAAAAAGTGAACTAGAGATGGAACATGAAGTTAATTTCGAGTCCTTAGTGGTATTGCCATTGTAAGCACCTTAAATGCTTTGTGTGTATGTTTGAATGAGTGGAATCTTGCTTACGACTCTATAATTTTATCTACTAATAAGGGATCAAGAGGATATGGGTTTACGTTGGTAAGAACTCTAAAAAAATGGCACTTGATTAGACCAACAGGGGATGATTTAGGCCTTACGTAATCTCGAAGCCCTTTAATCCAAATGATGGTCAATAGAGGACCGAGGTGGGATAACACAATGTTGTCATCCCTAAAAGATGTGGAGTCACCGTCAAACTTTGGTCAGGATAATATTTTAGGGAAGAGAAAATCTAAACCTAAATAAGTCATTTAGAAGCCCAATTCATCTCCACCCCATCAGAGATCAGGTTTGAAAATTAGGTACGACTTGGGGAAGAGGTTAGGCACCCTCAAACTGTTTGAATACTAGCATATGGTCTTCGAGTATCTTTGGTTTACTTTTTCCATTTTTAACCAAATTATTAATTATTCCAGTTAGTGCCTTTAAGCATGTTCCTAACACAATCTAATTAATCATCGAGTCATCAACAATCTCAATGGGAGGAGGGTCATGTAACATTGCATAAGGAGAAACATGTATATCATCATTCATCATCATGCATTATCACTTCAAAGGACTTGGGAGGGAAGGGTCATGCATTATGGCATATGGTAGAACATATATATCTATCAATTCCCATATCACACAAACAATCATCATAAGATAGTCATCAATACCATCATTCATGGTCTTGACTCAAATATGCCCCTACACCTAAGAAACACATATGTTAGTAACTATCATGAAAGCTAATAATAAAAAAAAAACAAACCAATAAGCAAAGTTCATGTGTAACACCTTACCACATCTCCATTTTAAAGTACTTAGGCATATTTCTAAGTCCATAGCAAGAACATCCTAACATTCCATAAACTAAACAATAACATTAAAATACCAAATAAGTAAACATAAGAGATCATAAACATGAAGTGCAAGTGGTATCTTAGAGGTTGATAATGGCTTAAGGCAAGTTTAAAAAGGAATCCTTAGGTTGTTAAACCCTCATCCTTATTACTCTAAAGAAGCCTAGCATCCACAAGCATCACCAACCATCAAAATGGTTAGGATACTAATCAATAATAGGTTAGTCATAAGGCCATAACACGTTCTAATAACAAACTTGAAGATGTAAGCAAAATAAACACTATCACAATAAGGCTCTCAACGTTTTAAGAATAATAAATTCTTCACTTGATCATCACAAAAATGTGACCAAAATAAAAACTTAATTATCACATTAAGTACTAAATGAATAAACACAAAGCATTTAAACCTCAAAAACCATAAGAAGCAACTTTAAACTTAATCAATATTTCGTTATTTGAGTGAATAGAAGTTCTTAGTTATGAAACCTATCCCTATTATACCAACAGAACACTTAAACATCATAAATAATGATTTAAAGGTGAAGAAACTTGGATGAGAAAAAGTGAAATTTTCATTATATTCTCAGTCGAGAATGGGTTGTACATACCATTTTGAGGTCTATACAACACTCAAGGTAGGTTGTACATACTACATTAAGTTTGTACAACCATATTAATTGGGTTTTCAAAAGAAAAGACAATAAAAAAAGTGAAAGAAGAAGAAGGGGAAATAAGATCCTCTAGATGCCTTCATGTGTTTCTTTTCACTTAAGAGGCTCACAAATTTCAATTTTCCTCCAAGAATGCAATGGGATATGCAAAATGAAGCCTCAAAACCTTAAGAACTACCTTAATTCTTAGGTGTAATGGATTGGGTGTTTGATTTCTAGATATTTTGGGTTTTTGAGTCACAATTCTAGTAGAGTAATAGTAGGGTTATCCAAGCTTCCTCTCATTCCTTAAATGTTGGGGTACTTATAGAGGAAGAAGGGTGCACTAGAGCTTAGAATGATTCTAGTTACATATTGTTCATATCTAATCATATAACAAACCATGAAAGTTATAGAATTAAAGTTTATAAGATTGTTGTACAACTAATGGATGGGTTGTATAACCTTCATACTTGGCTATACAACTTTGGAGTAAAATGGGGGACCAGTTTCATAACCTTTCTAGGGTTAGAGTTTTAGTCATGGTTGCACAGCTAGGTGATTAGCTACATAGCAATTATTAGTGGGATGTATAGTCCTTTAAACAAAATTAGGAGCCTTTAAGCATATGGTTTTATGGGCGTGGGCTTGGTCTTGAGGGTTTGGACTTGGTCTTTAAGGTTTGTCCTAAGAATTCATAAGGCTTTACTCTTCTTCCTTCTATAATTCTCCATGCATTTTGAGGAATAATTCAAGTGATTTTCATCATCAGGCTTGCATCATATGGCCTAAAATTTAGTACTGATAAATAACTTAACAATTTGTACTCATATGACCGCCTCCTCCATAAAGCTCACATGTAGTTATTTACATATTTGGAAAAGAAATAATGTTCTAATTCATAGCATTGATTTGCTGGGATATGGAGACTATTTGGGCCTACAAAGCCATTAATTGATTAACCTCCATAACTCCTGCTACCTTTCTTGGCATAATTCTTTCGATTGGCCATTAATAATCATTTGTTGGTATCTCCTCAAGCAATGGATAGGCTGCATCTTCTAGTTTTTCTAGTAGAGATCCACCAATAATAGCATCTAAAGTGCTCTTTAAAAGACTCAAACCATTATAAAAACTTTGTAGAATGAACCACTTTGTTGAACCATGATAAGGAAACTTTTGTAGTAACTCCTTAAATCTATCCCAAGTCTCATAAAGAGATTCTCCTTCCATTTAAGCAAAAGAAAATACATCATTCCTTAACTTAGCCATCTTCATAATGCTTGTGATAGTTGTTCCCTTATGGCAATTGAACTGAGAGCTAAAGAATGATACTATGTCTTAACTTTATTCCTAATTGAAAAAGAAAATAATCCCAACTTGATAGAATTGCTTAAAACTCCAATTTGCTTGAAAGTATCACAAATTTCCATGAATGTTATTCTATAAATATGTGGGTCTTCATATGGTAAACCTCTAAACTGATTATTTTTCACCATTTGAATGACAATTAACTTAATCTCAAAGTTGTTGACATTGATAGTTGGTCTAGTAACTCTAAGTTGAGGTTCATTAAGCATTTATATGCCATAGTCCCTTATAAACCTCTCTCTTTCTTGATTATTTGCCATTAGATTCCTTATGTTATATTCTTATAATCTCTATCTCCTTATACTCGTTTTAAGAGTTCTTTCAATCTCAAGGTAAAAAAGTTCTAGACCTTGCTCTTTTAGGTCTAGACTCTTAGTCCTTCGCATACAAGTTTTCCTCTTAAAATAAAACAAAAAGAAAATAAAAATTCCGAATTAAGAATTGAATCAAACCTTCCAATTTTAAAGCATTGTGTCCTTAATAACGACGTTAATTTCTTTGATTCATATATATAAATGTAATAGAATCATGCAATGTGGTTATAAATTAGTTAATAAATTCAAGATATCCACTTATCTTTTCTCTTTCAATTTATTCTTCATAATCACTTTGCTTTTAACTGCAAAAGGATAATGCATAAGTGTGTGTGCTAATATCATCCCACAAAGATAAGGGCAATAAGTATTTGAATGTGATGATTTTATTTTTATTTGGAAATTGAATATTAAAGGTGGGATCTAAATTGCTAGTACAATAAAAATAAACAAAACTAATAATTGAGTGCAAAAAGGCAAATGCAATTGAAAAATAAAATCCCAACATAGTCATTGAAATCAATAATTAAACAATCATTATTTGTGGTTACATCAAGGACTTAGATCAAAGATCTAACATACTAACAAAACAAGCCAAATCCAAAAGCAAAAACACCATCTCAATAATGGAATAAGAAATAAGAGAAGGAAAGATGAAATTTCTTAATGCTTTTCATAAATGTTCTCCACTTTTTCTCATTTTATCAAATGAACCTTTGAACTCTTCCACTTGATCTCACTTTGAAGAATGTTTTCTCTTGTTTTATTCTCTAAAAAAACTCCTCTTTTTGGTGCGCAACATAAATATCTTGAAAATCCTAAAAGTTAGCTTTAAATACTCCTTCGAAAAACCTAAAAACTTGGCAAGAAAGTAGGTAACGACATGTCCAGATTGTAGTCTGTGACTCTTATTAGTCTAAGAGAAGTCTAGTTGCAGGTTCAATAGTATGCTTCCATCTTCATGCATCCAAATTTCTATCTCAATCCCTAAAGTTGTTAACTTTGTCTATTTTAGTCCTAATTTGCTTCAAACTTGCTAAATCACCTATGAACCATTCAAATGTATGGAATAACACAAATAAACTTAAAATAAGTAAATTTAAACATAGATTAACATCAAATCAAGCTTAAAACTCATGAAATGTATAAGAACAAATTAAGCCTAACATAGTGCGCTTGCCAGTTACTAATATATTGCCCTAACATTCTTTAGCTCAAATGGCATCACATGGTAGCAATAAATTCCCCTTTCTTTCATAAAAGTTTTCTTAACTTTATTGATGATGGCATCATATGAATTGATACATGACACAAGTGGCAACATTGTTAACCAAAGTGTCGGTATAAGGTAGTCGAAAGTCATCCTTAGGGCGGGCCTTATTTAGGTTCATGTAATAATGCACATTCTTATTTGTTCTCCCTTGATGTCATAGAAAGGGGGTTGAATAGAGCAATGGCATGTAAGAACAATTAAAGTTGTGTACGAAAATAATGAGAAATTGAGGCAATTAATTTATAGAGGTTTGACACAATCCTGCCTTCATCCTCTCCTCTAGTCTTTATACTATAGCCTTTCACTATCTAAATAGCTTCTAAGCGTTGTCAATCTCATTTACGATAGTAGTTTTTGAGCACTACCAAGTTGTTACATGGAGACTTCTGGGTGTTAATAAAATCATTTTCCAAAGTAGTTTACAAGTGTTACCTTAAACCTTTCATAATAATGGTTTTAGATCTTCTAAGATCTTATATGCCAAAAACTTTCTCTAAAGAATTTACAATTTAAAGATAAGAAAGAATACTCTCACTCAAGCAATAAACAACAAAGAATATACTCACAAGAATTGTTTGGATTAGTGAAGAGTTTTGAGAGATTTCGTAAAGCTTATTCTGCAAATTTGTTTTGAAGATGACTTTTGCAATCTTTTAACAATTATCTTCCCTTAAAGCTAGATCACACTTGTTTTTACCTTTTATTAAATATTTTTTACATAATAGAATATACACACTTTTGACCCTTTTTCTCTTTTTCATTTCTTAATTCTATTGTAGGAGGGTCTTTTTCATAGGTAGAGACACAAAGCTAGTCATTAGAAAGAAGGTTGTCACTCCATGTCATAAAGTAGTCACTCAATGCCTATTGGACAATCTTTACACTCATTGTTGGGTGAGAATAAAGCTTTAATGCTCATTGATTATATTAAAACTCCCGTTAGAACTATTTGTTAGAGAGAGATTTATCTAAATGCTCCTCTTTTGACTTTCTCAATTTTTTAGTCACCAACTCCTTCAACGACGGTTGGAGCTTCTTAATGCCTGTTGGAATTTAACTTCAACTCTTGTTGAGATATAGACAATGTTTGTTGAAGTTTATAGAAGGGTGTAAATCTTAATGCTCTATATTTCAAGTTTTTCTATAATGCTTTAGTGGTTATTGTCATGCTTTCAATGCCCGTTAAAGAGGATCTCAATGCCTATTCCAAATATAAAGGTGCCCTGTTGGAGGGTCCAAAACATTTAGATTTTCCTGAGATCTTTTCTAATGCCCATTAGTAAAATGCCAATGCTTGTTTCGAGGCTTTGAGAGTTCTATTCACATCAAGTCTGTTGGTCCAATGATTATTGCCAAAATGCAATGCCTATTGAGGTCTCGTTGAGCGACGCCCATTGCAAAAATGCAACACCTGTTATGAAGGTCAACTTGCAAAGCTCAAATGCTTGAGTCATCCAACATCTATTAATTCTTAAGAGAGTTGCTGGTTGAGAGGTCTAGAAGACTTTATTCACATTTAGATGTCATGTCAATGCTTGTTGAGAATCTTCAATGCCTTTTGATAAAGTCACAATGCTCGTTGAAAGGTAACAACATCTGTTGGCTTTGAATACTAGTTTTTAACAAACTCTTTTTACTAAAGCCTTGGATCAAAATATTAATGTACATATAAGATTTTACACACTAACTTAGACAATAGTTGGCTTTTAAACAACTATCAAACTGTTAACCTTAGTGCACCAAAAAAGGGGGGAGGGAGGGGGGGTTTAAATTAGTGATAGATTTGAACTTTTGATTATGGAGGATGCTCATCAAAATGAAAGATTAGAGGAAGACTATGAGAAGAATGAATACAAGAGTTTTATAGTGATTCAGGTATTAACCAACCCTACATCCGCTCCTAATTCACCAATTGAGTGTTTTACTCAATCACTAGTGTTTTACAAGCTCACACTCAACGTAGAGTTTAGGCTCACACCAAACCTTACAAGTGTTTTCCTAAGGCTCACACTCAACCTAGTGTTTAGGCTCACACCAAACCTTACAAGTGTTTTCCCAAGACTCACACTCAACCTATGCAAGAGTTTTACAACTAGGCTAACTCTCAAACCTAAATAAGAGTTTTCTATTCAATGGCTCACTCTCAAACCCTACATAAGTTGTTTAAACCTCACACCAAACTATGTGCAAATAAATAAGGAATTAAACTAGATAATTAACTTTACAAGAGTTTTGACACTATCAATGGTTCTTCTCTTGCATTATCATCAGTTTGGTGGAGTATTTATAGCCCACATCCACCAAAGAGATGTTATTCTAAAACTATCAACAAATCTCCAAGATATGCAAGGCAAATTTAGTATTAAATGATTGTCAGGTGGAAGTCGCGATTGCTACTCCCATTTTGTGGTGACGAAATTTCAATTTGCATTAAAGAGCCAAAAATTGCGACAAGAACCCCATCTTGTGTCTAATGGTTAGTTCACGTGTCAGGTATCCATTAGTTGTCCAAGAAAATATAGTCATTGTGCTTTCTAACGGATCTTAAACTTTGCGATCGCGAGTTTATTTTGTCATAGGCGCGACTGAGACCATGAATTCCTTTGTTTCGTGAGGAAGATTTAACTCCTTGAGTCGCAGTTGCAACCACATATTTGCTTTCATGCTTTTTGATCTTCAATAGATACTTAGGCCACTTGGCACTATGTGGTTATGGCTTTGGTTCCCTTATTTGTCACTATGAAAGTCGCGGTCATGAACCCAACGTGTCACTCATTGTGAATTCCTCTGTGACTTGAGCTTACTTTTCTTTAGCTAAGTCGCGGTTGCGAAAGTGCCCATGAATTTCTCTGGCCCAACTTCATCCATGCTTAAAATTATTTCGTGATTGCTATTTAGAATAACCACACCACGAATTTGAATGATCTTTACAATGTTGGAGATTTTGAATTCCAATGAAGATAACTCTTATAAACTGTAAAAACAACACTTAAAATTGACGTTATAACTTTCAATCTATATTATCAATATCAAAAGAGAGTCTTGACTTAGGTTTGAATAACCTAGTCTAACAATCTCCCCCTTTTTGATTTTGACAATCTAGATTGAATATGCAAAGCATAAAGAATCAATTATGCATGCTCCTAAGAGAATGATTGTGAAGTGATTAAAAAACACAAGTATGAAGTTGCTCCCCCTCATTCCATACTCCCCCTTAGTTATTCTAATAAGATCATTGTCTTAGCTTATTACAAATGTAGTTCAAT
>CATIWR010653901.1:0-30626 GCA_949677035.1 Omphalea diandra | reverse complement strand
TAACGGTGCAAGTGTCATTGTCATGCTTCTACAAATCGCATGACTAAATGATCATTTATCCAATGCATATGTTCATGTGGGATTTCATATCATTTATGCAATAAATATGTTCATGTGATAATGCCAATGAATGTGGATAGGAATGTTACATTCTCTCTCATTTTTAAGTAGTAAATTCTTTAGAGAAAGTTTTAGTTTAAGAAATCTTAAAAGATCCAAACCATTTTTATGAGAGATTTAAGGTAGTGTCTGTAAACTACTTTAGTAACACCTAAAAGTCTACTTGCAATGGATTGGCAGTGCCCAAAAACTACTAGTGTAAAGGTGATTGATAGCACGTGGAAGCTATCTAGATAGTGAAAGGCTCTAGTGGAAGACTAAAGGAGAAGGCGTAGGCAGGACTGTGTTGAACCTTTGTAAATTGATTGTCCCAATTTCTCATTATTTATGCATACAGCTTTAATTGCTTTTAATTGCCATTGCCCTATGGGACAATAATTGGTATGAGAGCTTGTCTCTCTCTATCAAGGCTTAAGTTCTCAGAATAAAGATCATGGCAAGTCATGAGGAATCATAATCAATCCATAAGACACCATTCTTCAAAGGAGACGACTACGGGTATTGGAAAAATCATATGAAAATCTTTCTAGATAGTGAAACCCTAGATGTGTGGGACATTGTTGAAGAAGGAAGAGAAGTTCCAACTAAATTGGCTAGAGATATTCTTATTCCCAAGCGTAAGAGTGAATGGATAACAAAAGAAAAGAAGGCAAATCTAAAAAATAGATGAGCCATACATGTTCTCTTTTGTGTTATCCATAAATTTTAATATGCAAAGCTACAAATGTGTATATCGATAAAATAAATCTAAGACACTTTGTCAAACTCAACATGAAGGCACCAACAAAGTTAAAAAGAAAAAGATACAAATGCATACCTCCATGTATGAAACATTTGTATACTAGCCTAATGAATCCATTATTTAGATGTACAATAAGTTCATTGACATTGTGGGCGCTCTTAAAACTCTTGAAAAGTTCGACTTTAACAAAGATATGGTTGTAAAGATCCTAAGAACTCTTCCCAAGGATAAGTCAAAAGCTAAGACGATAGCCATAGAATAGGCTAATAAGCTAGAATCCTATTTTTGGATGGACACATGTGAAAGCTTTTGGCTCATGAATCACTCTTGAGAAGACATCTAAAAGCTTTAGAGTGAGAAAGAAAGACTTGACCCTAAAAGCCAAAGAGATACGCTCTAAATCCCCTTCTCCTTCTTGTTTGCTAACATCTTCTTCTAATTATGATGAAATAGCAATGAAGATGAGCAATTTGCCCTCATAACAAACAAAGTAAAAACATTTCTCTCAAAAAGCAAAACGGCAAGGAGATATAAGAACAAAAGTAGTAAAAGTCAACCCATTTGTTGTTCACAGTCATACCTGTACAGGGCTTGTGGCGAGTGTGGTATTAGAGCCTTGGTTCTTCATCTTTCTGGGGGGTGAATAGAGTATAAGGGTAAGCCAAAGATAACTTAATCACTCATGGCAAACATCACTATGAATTCTGATCAACCTTCTGCTTCTACTTCTAACCAAACAGAATCTATAGCCTCTACTCTTTTTCGTACTACACCTTTAACTGTTACTGTACCTCCACCTGTAACCTTTAAACGTTCCCACTCATCCAAAATAGACTACCTGTATGAATTAAGCTATTACCCTGATGAGAAAAAGATCCAAGAAACCGGTTTACCTTTCTTAATCCATATGATGCCTTCTAAAAAAACAAATCTAGCCTTACCCGTCCCATCAGATCCCTTATAAAACCATCTGTTAAGTCTATAAAAGAGTATGTACAGGCTTCGAGCTTTGACCAATGTCCAGTCCAAGCAACTGGGTTGGAACAGTTCATTAATTTGGAGATTCCACTTGAGTTTGTCCATCAATGGATAGCTCAAGGATACACCCATATGCACTTTGGTGATATTCGACTTGCAGTAAGCTACCATGGGAGAAAATGCCTTCCTGTGTTCGTAAGGATTGCCTTACTAGATCGCAGATATCTCCAGTATCAGCATGCAGTAATTAGAACTGTGGAGACTTCTCTTAATGCAGGAACTGTTATGTTCACCTTTTATCCTAATTACAACATGGTGTTGAAGGATCCAAATATCCTGCACTCTCTCCAAGTTCAGATTCATATTGTGGGAGCATCACAAGTCACTTCTGCAATTCAGTAACTCTTCATTACCAGATGATTTATAGAGTCCAAAATAACTCTATAGATTTATTTTTGCCTAATGAAGATGAATCATTGTTAATTTTGGCAGATACAAACAAAGTCCCGACCTGCATCCATATCCCTAGGCAGATATCTAGGGAGGAGTTAATCAAGCTTTTGCCTGAAGCTTGGATTACCCGTTATGAAAAACTCCACCAGCAGAATCAGCCAGTTCAGTCCACTAAGCCAGTGTTTTATAGAAGGGCTGATGGGACGATTGAGATAAGGTTTGAGAGACCTATGCTTCCTCTTTCAGATGAAGCTATGTTCACTATGCAGATGATAATGACTCCATATGAGCCTGAGGAGAATATTTCGATAGTATATTTTGAAGCTGACGGTAAGCCTATCTATCCCTTCAAAAGGGATGGTCATTGTTATTGGGAAGGATGTGATTGTGATGAATGTTACTTTGATAGACTGAAGGAAGAAGAGAAAGAAGAAAAGAAAAAAAAAGGAAGAGGGTGTTCTGAGAAAGAAATCAGGAGAAGATATGAAGACGGAGATCCATCTGTTGGATTATTGGGAGAACCATATGGAAAATATGACTATCTGGTCAATTATGGCCAGAGTCCCATTAAGCACTCTCCTGTTTTTTGTCAAACTTCTAAACCAAAACCAAAACCTTTACCTAAATAGCCTCCTTTAGCCTGTTATACATAATCCCTAAAACACCTTCACCAAGTAAAACCTATAAACCAAACACCATCCTTACCAGAGATTTGCATGTACCAACAACCTCCACCATCCTTCTCTGAGGATGACTTTCCTCCTTTACAGGAGCAAACAAACCTGAATACTCAGGTTAGAAGGATGCCTTTTTATCCAAACTCCTACAGGAGTTAATCCTCAAGGACAACCATTAAAAATCTCTTCAAGAGAAGTTGTGCTCAATTGGCAAACTTTTAATGCCTTAGTCCAGAACAAGATTCTCTATAAGATAGAATCAAAGGTGCATAAGGTGTCAACTCAAGTCTAGAAAGTAGAGGACAGATTAACAGAGACACAAAAGTATATGTATGAGCTGATGATTCGATTGCAAGCTCAAGCTAATGCAAAGCATAAGGAGATAATGAGTATGATAGATCAAAGAGCTCAGTTGGAAGATATTCGGAGAAAGTTTGTTGAAATCCAGAGACTCAAAGATCAAATACAAAGGATAGAAACTGATCTTAAACATGCCTAGACAAATAAAAAACCTACTTATATCAACCCATTTGACATACCATTACCACCAATCCATTCACACAAAGCACTTGTTCTAAAAATTCCTACCCTTGAGGAGCAAGAATATATGGGGTTATCAGTTGATCTTTTTCATAAGAAACTTAAAGGGGGAAAGTTTTCTCAATAATCTGATACCTCGATGCATTCCATAAAATCCTCAGAATCTGTTAAAAAACCTGAATCTAAACCACAACAACCACCACCTAGGGCAAATATAATAAATCCTCTAATTTCTTACTTGGATAAAGCTACTTTTTCTATGCCAGATTATCATATGGCTGGATCCGTAGAAGTTGCTACAGATTCTTCAGACAGTTCTGAGAGTTGGGATTCTATTGATGTTTCTGCACAAACTGATGATGATGATGAGCTTGTGGCAGAACATTTCATGGCAGATCCACCACCAGATCCACCATATACTGTAAACCCACCTAACAAAATGGATGAGTCTAATCCACATGCAGAAGCAGCTCGAGAAAGATCTACCTCAAATGGGGGTCCTTGGTTTACTTTGGACAATATCTCACCAGCAAATTATAGAGATCGATTCCAAGAATTTAGAGCTTGGATAGAGACCTAAATGAAAAAGCTAGGAGCTGTGATCCATTCTGTATTAGAAGAATTTGTTGCACAAATGATCGAAAGAATGCAAGAATGGTATTCTACACTTGATGAGTATCCCAGATTAAGGATGCTTCAATCCCCTAGTCAAGCAGAATTCTTGGGGATGTTATATATAGAATTTTGTGATAAGCATATAGAAGCTTCAGACATTGCACGATGAGAATTTTTTAATATGAAGTGTTGTTCGCTCTTAAAGAAGGATCTGGATCTTCATTATCAACATATGTCTAAAAGGTTTTATCAGTTATCAGGATAGGCAAGTCCAGATCTCAAAGAGGCATTCATTACCTCTTTACCAGAAATCCTTACTAATTCTATGCATCAAATTATGTGACCAAAGGATAGATCAATTAATGATTATTCTTTTGGCGAAATTTATCAACTGTTGATGTAAGGACTAGAGAAACTATGCAATGAATAAAAAGTGATCACTCAGATGATGGACAAACAAAGGCAGCCTACATTGAAGAAAGCTTGTAGACGATCAGACTTGAAGATTAAATGTCTAAAGGAAGAAAAGATGTCTTGTTCTGTAGAACAAAAAAGAAGAAGCATTATTTCAAGCTGAAAACCTCTCCTTCAGATGAAAAACGTAAGAAGCGATGGAGATTCTTTCGAAGGAAGAAGTATAGAGGTCATCAAAAGTCTGACAGATGTTTTCTTTGTGGCCAACAGGGACATTTCTAAAAAAATTGTCCTAATCAGAAGAAACAGGCTTCTAAAATGATTCAGCAGATGCAGATTTCAACAGTAATTGATCTTGATAATGCTGATATTGAATCATTGTTTTCTCTAGAAGATGAAGCTACTGAGGAAACAGTATTTGCTATTCAGGATGATATCTCTGAAACAGAGGATGAAGCCTATATGCCATGTCATGATATATAACTCCTATTATGGGGTTAACAGCAGATTGTCCAATTCAACTTCCTATGTAACTTTAGTTGCAGACCTCTTATAGGAAGATCATCCAGTGCCATTGGCTTTTATTAATGTTTATCCGGAAAAATTTGCTAATCCTATCAAAGCCATTGCGTTCATGGATACTGGTGCTTATTTATCAATGATGAATCCTAACGTGTTACCACATCATTACTGGAAACCTTATAGAAGATATTTCCAAGCAGCAAATAGGGTTATTTTTCATACTAGCCTGATTACCAAAAAGCTTATCACTATCCAGTTTTTTCCCGGTTGCCAGATTCATTGTCCATTCTTGGGCTCAGCTCTGCCCAATAAAGATCTTGTTATTGAGTTTGATCTATACTGGAAGACAGAAAAGCTCAGAATCCTTCCTATGGGCTTAAAAAGGTTATTTTCAACCTTTTACAAAAGTCCCTTCCTTATTCAAAATGGATCTTTCTTCGACCCAATATTCTTCAAATATTGCAACCATAGTCCAAGAACTTCAAACCCATTGTTGTGCAGACAACCACACCAGTTTTCTCCTTAAAAATCCAAATCCCTTATGGACCAACCCAGAATTTTTTATAAGCCTTCCCTTTAAGCTAAATGAAGATGTCAACCCAACTAAAGCAACCCATCCGTGTATGACTCCAGAAGACTTAGCTTTAGCATACCAAGAATGTTCATAACTCTTGGCCTAAAACCTTATTGAACCACAAATTCGGCCTAGGCTTGTCAAGCCTTTTATGTCAATAAACATTATGAGCAAAACTGTGGCAAAAAACATCTTGTCATTGATTACCAACCCTTAAACCATTTTTTAAAAGATGACAAGTTCCCTTTACCTAAAATTTCATCACTATTTGTTCACATGTTACAAGGAAAGATTTTTTCAAAGTTTGATTTGAAAGCAGGATTTTAGCAGCTAGGAATTAAAAAAGAAGATAGAGAAAAGACTGCTTTTTGTATCCCAAATCGCCATTATCAATGGACGGTAATGCCCTTCGGTCTAAAGGTGGTTCCTTCTCTTTTCCAAAAGGCAATGATACGAATCTATGAACCACTGCTACATAGTGCTCTAATCTACATAGATGATGTGCTACTCTTCTCTAAAGATGAAGATTTGCATCAACAATTGCTACAGCAATTTCTGGATTTAACCAAAAAGTTTGGCATTATGCTTTCTTCCACAAAAATGCATATTGCTAAGACTGAAATTGAGTTTTTGGGGATGATGTTTGCTAATGGACAATACACACCTAGTCCACATATTGGTGCTGAATTATTAAAGTTCCTATATGACAATCTATCTCAAAAGCAGGTTCAACAGTTTCTGGAAATTGCCAATTATTTGCGAGACTTTATTCCCCACTACACTAAAGTAGCTCGACCTTTACAGCTGTATCTCAAAAAAGATTCTCCACCATGGGGAGATGCATAAATAGCAGTTGTCAAATCATTTAAAGCAAAGATGCAGAATTTTCCATCTCTGCAGATTCCTTCCATTGGAAAAAGGATTTTACAGACTGATGCAAGTGATCAATTCTGGGGAGCCATACTTCTTGAAGAGAATGATGGGAAAATATGTATTTATGCTCATGCTAATGGAGCCTTTAAGCCAGTAGAGGAACATTATCATTCAACTTTCAAGGAGATTCTTACCGTAAAGAACGGGATAAAGAAATTTGAATTTCATTTAGTGGGACATCATTTCTTAGTGCTGATGGACTGTTCGTCCTTTCCGAAGATGCTCGAATTCAAAGGAAAAACTGTACCAAATGCTCAGTTGCTTCGACTGAAAGATTGGTTTAGCAAGTGCAGTTTTGATGTCTAGCATATAAAAGGATATCAGAATCTCATTCCTGATTTACTATCTAGACCAACTCCACCATTATCCCTTATTGCTAAATTTCATTCCTTTCCTCTGATATTCATGGCTTCAACATCTAGTTCAATAGAAGTATCTACTTCTGTTCCCAGTACTATTTTATCCCTCTCAACAGTCCAAACCTATAGTCCTAGTTCTTCTTAGTATGATGAGCCATTTTTACGAGCAGGACTACCTCCTAAAATCTGTACTCCAGTCACTTATACAAAAATCTGTCAAAAAGCCACTGAATAGCTCTTTGTTTATCAAGCCTTACTCTTAAGGGCTTATGGTCCAGTGTTCATGGATATTTTAGGAATCCATCCCTCTTATCTTTTCCTCAAAGTTTTCACTTTCCTGGACTACTCAGCAGTAATCAGTGGGGGCTGGAGATGTTAGAGTTTCTGGTGTTTCTCTGGTATTTCTGCCACTTATACACTATTGCCATTGAGATACGTCCTTATCATCTTTGGTCCTATCTCATAGATATCAAAGAGAAACGGCAGTACAATCCCTATATGGTTACTTTTTTAGAGTGGTTTCAACCACTAGAACAATGGATCAGTATCCTTAAGGCCAAATATCAATACTGTGAGCCACAGACTGCACTAAACAAAAGAATTATTTATACAGTGCATCGTCCTTGTTTTATGGGACCTTCTGGAAATATTCCACAGATTATGGCTCATTTCCACACCTACAAGGAATTACAGTTTTCACTCTGGAGTGATGCCTTATAACATTTTAAAGAATTTAGAGAATTCCAGAGACACATGTGTGGAAAGAATAAAATTGTTCCTAAGGAAATCTGGCCTTCAACTTCACAGGAAGCTCCTTGGGATACTCTTCCTACTCAGTATCACCAAGGTCTCAAGAGATCCAGTGACCAATGGGGTAAAATCCCTTATCATGATAGTCTTATTGATGATGCCATTGGGGACTATTATGATACACCAGGTTATTCTCAAGATCCCTTTGATCTTGCTCTAAGATGGGAAGAAGGATAGATAACAGACAGAGTGGCGCAACGTATATATGATGAGGATTATGAGAACATGAACCTGTCTCCATCTCATGAACCTATTCACAAATAATGGTGTCTGACTCATTATGGTGTGGGGTCGTATTACTTTAATAAAGATGTTTGTAAAAAAGTTACTTTAAGTCATAGGTGTGTTTACTTTTGTAAAGATAAGATTCTTTCTTATCTATTGTACTAGTCACATGTGAAGTTACTATTGTTAGTGCGTTTGCTTTTGTAAGGATAAGATTCCTTCTTATCCATCCCTCTTTCTATATAAGAAGGGTCTCTCATTTGTGTAAGATAAGCTTTGCCAAATTGAAATAAAGATTTCTCTTTTCAATATGAGTTTCTAATTTTCTCTTTGTCTTTGGCAATCCCAAATACTTCTATTCATAACCCATATAATCAGAGTGGCAATAATATCAGTTTTCCATAAGTTTTATACTAAGAGGATTGTGGAGCTAAAGAATTTGGAATAGTGAAGTAAGGCAGAAGAGGATGGTGGCTCTGTTTAAGGCTTGGTGATGCCGTTGTGTTGAGCCTATAGTCAAAGTTCTGCTCCAATGTTGACTCAATGAAGACATTTATGTATGTTACTATTCACAGTCATACTTGTATAGGGCTTGTCTCATATTGTCCCAAGGTAAAGAAGAACAAAGCTCCTGCTAAGAAATACACCGCCAAGAAAGATAAGGAAGTGTACAAGGCTACTTAGAAAGACACAAGTGACTTCAAACCTGATTAGGAGGACACCAGAAAAGAGCTAGCCAATCTATGTCTTATGGCAATTAAGGAGAGATCAAATGAGTCCTCAAGTGAGGACTCCTCCAACAACAATACTGGTAGTGATGGTGAGAATGAGGTAAATCCTCTTGATTTTTATTCTAAAGATAAGTTATACTCTATTATCACCAAGTTGACCATGAAAGTTGAGACTCTCAAGTCTAGTACCACCACTCTTAAGAAAGAGAATAAATCCTTAAAAGATTATGCTAAGAGTCAAGAGACTATGGCTAAGGAGGTAGAGTCTCTTACTGCTGAGAACTTTAAACTCAAGGATAATCTCATCAAATTTACCAAAGGAAAGGAGAAACTAGACTTCATCCTTGAAGTTTAAAGGAGCCCGTCCATTAAACATGGATTAAGATATAATGCTACTACCTCTTCTACTCTTTCTACTTCTAAGAAATTCTTTGTCAAGGCTAAGGAAGTTAGCATCCCTAGACTAATGAAAATGCCAAGACCAATGGCACAAAGGCTAAGTCTTAGCCTATTCACACATAAATGAGACATGCTCCTTCTAGAGCCAACTATGCCTATATGTATTACTCATACAAGCCTAATAGGCTAAGTCTTAAAAGGAAAAAAAAATTGGCATAATCATGGATATAGGTATGCACATTACATAAGAGCACCTCATATGAGAAACACTCCTAAATAATTAGTTCAAATGAGTTACAAATCTCATAAACACCATGTGCATACTCTACCAAGGAATAGGACACTCATGCACTTTAATGGTGAATGCTTTTATTATGGTATTTATGGCCACATTGCCTATCATTGCCTTGCTAGGATGCACAATCAACAAATGGCTAAAACTAACCCTTTAGGACCCAAGAAGATTTGTGTACCTAAGACTTGATTCTCTTTGTTTTTGTAGATATGCTTAAAATCCCAATTTGGATAGCAAGAGTGGTATCTAGACAGTGGATGTTCCAAGCACATGATAGGAGAAAAGGAGTTCTTCACCCAATTAGAGAAAACTAAAAGACTTGGGAATGTATCCTTTGGGGACAATGGGAAAGCTAAAATCATTAGCAAAGGTAAAGTTGGTAAGGATGTTGATTCACCTATTCTTGATAAAGTTTTGCTTATTGATGGACTCAAACATAATCTGCTGAGTGTAAGTCAACTTTATGACAAAAGCCTCAGAGTTATGTTCGAACCACAAGCTTTCTATGTGTTAAGGATGAGTGACAACAAAATTTTGTTCATTAGTAGGAGAATTCATAACATTTATGTCATTGATTTAAATTCTCTCATTAATCAAAATGTTGTGTCTAGTATCTATAGTGAATGAAGGTAAAACTTGGCATAGAAGGCTAGGACATGCTAGCATGGAACTCCTCAACAAGTTGAAAAGGAGAAACTTGGTAGAAGGTCTGCCAGAAATCAAGTTTGTAAAGGAAGGAGTTTGAGAAGCTTATCAAAAAGGAAAATAGGTAAAATCTTCATTTAAAGCCAAGAACAAGGTAAGTTCAACTAAATGCTTGCAAATGCTTCACATGGATTTGTTTGGACCTTTTAGAGTGTCTAGCTTGGGAGGCATACATTATGCATTTGTCTTAGTAGATGACTACTCTAGGTTCACTTGGGTGTTGTTCCTTCCACACAAGGACTTTTATTTTGATGCATTTAAGACCTTTTCCAAGAGCATTCAAAACCAAAAGAATTTGAAAATCTCTTCAATTAGAAGTGACCATGGAGGAGAATTTGAGAATGCTAAATTCCATAGTTTTTATGTTCAGAATGGTATCTCAGACAACTTCTAAACTCCTAAAACACCACAATAGAATGGTGTAATAGAAAGAAATAATATAACTCTTTAAGAGATGGTTAGGACTATGTTGAATGAGTATAATCTTCCTAAGAATTTCTGGGCTAAAGCTATAAACACTTTTTATTATGTCTTAAATAGAATATTAGTCAACCCTTATTGATGAAAACTCCCTATGAGTTATGGAACAATAGGAATCCCAAGATTGCATATTAGAGTCTTTGGTTGTAAGTTTTTTATATTAAACACTAAAGACAACCCTAGCAAATTTGGCTCCAAATATGATGAAGGAATTTTCCTTAGATATTCTGCTACCAACAAAGGGTATAAAATCTTCAACAAGAGAACACTTGTCATTGAGGAGTCCATGCATGTTGTTTTTTATGAATCTGACCCCACTTCTTCAAGAATATAATAAGATGTTGATGATCTTATAGGTCTCCTAAGTGAGCTTAATATTAGAAAAGAAGGGAAGAATCTTGATAAGCAACAAGAAATGAGGAGTGAAGAAAATTCAGATCAACCTTTTCCCACTCCAAATGTATAGCAAACTCAACTGAAAAGGGATTGGATCTTTAAGAAATATTATCCAAGAGATCTCATCATTGGTGATCCTTCAAGTTGGTTAACTACTAGGTCATCATTTAGAAATGTATGCACCAATCTTGCTTTTGTTTCCCTTAGTGAGCCTAAGACCATAGATGAGGCTATAAAAGATGAACATTAGGTGCTTATTATGCGAGATGAACTCAATCAGTTTTAAAGGAACAAAATATGGACCTTAGTTCCTAGACCTCAAAAACATTCCATTATTGGAACCAAGTGGGTCTTTAGGAATCAGCTTGATAAACATAGAACCATAGTTAGGAACAAGCTCGGTTAGTAGCCAAAGGCTATAACCAACAATAGGGAATTGACTTTGATGAAACATTTACTCCAGTAGCAAGATTGAAAGCCATTAGGATTTTCCTTGCATTTGCATCACATATGAATTTTAAATAATATCAAATGGATGTCAAGAGTGCTTTCTTTAATGGCTACATTGATGAAGAAGTATATGTTGAACAACCCCTTGGTTTTGAAAGCCATACTTTCCTAACCATGTGTTCAAGCTCACCAAAGACTTATATGGCTTTTAGCAAGCGCTAAGAGCTTAGTATGAAAGGTTAAGCAACTTTCTTATAAAGAAAGGGTTTTCCAAAGTGTTGGTAAACACAACACTATTCTCTAAAGAAAAGAATGAAGACTTAATACTTATACAAATTTATATGGATAATATCATTTTTAGTGCCACTAATGTTTACTTATGTGAAGATTTTTCCAAAGTAATGAAAAGTGAATTTGAGACGAGTATGATGAGAGAACTTAAGTTCTTTCTCGGATTACAAATCAAACAAGGGAAGGAGGGAATTTTCTTCAACCAAACTAAATACACAAGGGTGCTGATCAAAAGATTTGGCATGGAGAACAGCAAATCACGTAAAACTCTAATGAGCACCAACATCAAGCTAAGCACAGATGAACATGGTAAGGTTATGGATCAAAAGTTGTATAAAGGTATAATTGATAGTCTTCTCTATCTAATAGCATCTAGGCTAGACATTATGTTTAGTGTGTGTTTATGTGCTAGACATCAATCTAATCCTAAGGACTCTCATATGCATGTTGTAAAACACATACTCAAATACCTTATTGGTACTTCAAACTTAGGACTTCAATATCCTTAGCATTCTTCATTTGAGTTAAAAGCATTTTTAGATGTTGATTTTGTTAGTTGTACCTTGGATAGAAATAGTTTCACCCTTTTCTTGAGCTAAGTCGCAGTCGCGAATTACAAGTTACTAACCTCGAATTTGGATGAACTTTGCCTTTTTGAAGATTATGAACTCCATCCAACTTCCAATTGAAAATCTAACTTAATTTTGTAAAACAACAATTAATGGAAACATTAGGACTGATCAATCTCCTTTGTCAAGATCAAAAGAGGTCCAAGACTTAGGATTAACCATCCTAGTCCATCATAATTAAATGGTAATTGCACCATCACAATCTTATTCTATGTCAAATGCATGAAGAACAAGTAAAGGATCAATACACGTTTGTTTTTTATGTAAAGGATTGATAGTCAAATGGACAAAGGGAATGAGTTTGTGATGGAGCATTATATAACCAGGATTGCCAAGTATGTAAAGATTATACCCTCAATAGAAGAAGAACTTGAGGAAAGGAATATTGTATTGGAAAAACTACCACACAATTAATCCATTAGTGAAAAGATGTTATTGAGCATGGGCATTCTTTGAAGGCTCAACTCTGACTTAATAAAGAAAATTCTAGAAGGAGAAATACCTAAACCAGAATAGGATGATGATGAGGTTGAGGAAGCCATTTGAGTAGGGATTGGTACTATGGAAGAAATTGGAACTACTGTTCCCGTTCCTACTACTGTTACTCCTCTCTCAAACTTTGAGCAAAAGGTCCTTGATTAGTTGGCAACCATCTCTAGTATTGTTCAAATAGTTGAATCCTCCACTATCTCCCTTTACCAAAAGGTATAAAAACTACAAAAGGGATATGGAAGATGTCAACCAAACCCTAGATTGGATTGTGTAAGGGCTAAATTTGCCACTTGGAAGTCCAATTACTCCAACATAGTCAAATGTAACAGTAGAGCCCAAAGACAAGCCTTAGAACCTTTGCTAAGACCTCACCTCCAATCATCTTTATGTTACATATTTATCTTTGTTTGATTTCTTTTATCTTTCTTTTCTAAAAATTCTTTATGTAGGGGATGACATTTCTTTAATGATATAAATATTCTCTCACCTTACTTATTTCTATTTGAGTTATCTTTGTTGTTTTTATACTTATGTATTGATTTATGATAATGACAAAAGGGAGAAATATCTAAAGAACTTGGAATGTTACAAGTAAAGGGGAGAAAGTATGAAAAAGCAGGGAAAGCCAAGGAAAATGCAATGTATATGACTTAAGATTTATATGAATTTGTTTTGTAAAGAACTTGGTTTGTATTATTCTAACAATGCATAAACAATAAAACAAAGGGGGAGTAAAATGATCCATTATAACTTATGCATTTGTCTGTTATACTTAAGATTTATATGATATACATTTGTTGCAAAATTGTTTGCCTTTAATAGATTATTTGTCATCATCAAAAAAGGGGGGAATGTTAGACCTAGCTTAGGAGTTTTGGTAAACTAAGCTTGTTTTGATGATTAGAAGCACATCTACGAGCTAACTCTTATTAAAGTTGGTGTATAAGATCTTAAAAGTACATCAATCTTTTCATCAAAGGCTTTAAGAATAAGAGTTTTGAGAGAAACTCTAAGTATTCAAAGCCAACAAGTGTTGTTGCATCTTAATAGTCGTTGAACTTCATTGTATTTTCACAATGGGCATGGCTCATCGATACCTCAATAAACGTTATATTCTTGCAATAGGCATTACACTAAGTAACTTGATATGAATAGAACCCTCAAAGTCTTAACACAAGCATCCGATTTATACCAATGAGTGTTGTAAAAGTATCCAAGCAGAGCTAAAGTTTCTAAACTCCAACAGGAGATGTTCAAAAATTCAATAAGCATTGAGATCCTTTTCAATGGGCATTGAAAACAAGCCAATAGCCATTGAGACACTATAGGAAATCTTGAAAAATAAGCATCAAGTTCACATCCTTCTAGAAACTTCAACGAACAGTGTCTATATCTCAACTGTAGTTGAAGCTGAATTCCAATAGGCATTGAGAAGCTCCAATAGATGTTGAAGGAGATGGTGACTAAAAAAATTGAAAAAGTCAGAAGATGAGCGTTTAGACAAATCTCTCTCAAATAGCTAGTTTCAACAGGCATTTCAATGAAAATAATTGTCGTTGAAGTTGTATTCTTACCCAACAATGAGCATGGAGACTATCCAATAAGCATTGAGTGACTACTTTATGACATGGAGTGACAGCCTTCTTTCTAACGACTAGTTTCATGTCTCTACCTATAAAAGGACTCTGCCACAACAAAATTTAGATGTAGAAAAACAAAAAAAATAGTTAAAAGTGAGTATATTCTTTTGTGAAAACAATCTTTAATAAAAGAGTGAAAACAAGTGAGATCTAGCTTCAAGGGAATATCTTTGTCAAAAGCTTGCAAAAGTCATCTTCAAATAGTGTTGAACAACAAGTTTTAAGATATCTTAAAATTCTCAACCAAGATAAGCAATTCTTGTTAGTGTATTCTTTATTATTTATTTCTTGAGTGAGAGTATTTTTTTCTCATATTGATGTTGTAAATTCTTTAGAGAAAGTTTTTGGTTTAAGAGACCTTAGAAGATCTAAACCACTTTTGTGAAAGGTTTGAGGTAATACCTGTAAACTACTTTGGGAAATTATTTTAGTAGCACCTGAAAGTCTACTTATAATGGCTTGTTAATCCCCTAAAACTACTAGTGTAAAGGTGGTTGATAGCACCTGGAGCTATTTAGATAGTGATAGGCTCTAATGGAAGACTAGACAAGAGGACATAGGCAGGATTGTGCAGAACCTCTATAAATTGATTGTCTTTATTTCTCATTATTTTCGCACACAGCTTTAATCACTTTTACTTGTCATTGCCCTATTCAACCCCCACCTTTTAGGGCACCAAGGGACAATAGAGCTCACCCACCACACTGACTCTAAACCAATAACTTTAAAAGTAGGGACCCACTTACAACCTCAGATGGTAAGAGTAGGCTCCATAAGCCTCCATTGTCCCTCAGGCACCATGGCAAAGAATTATCCTAGTCTGAGCCTTGTGCCTTAGGAATGCTGGAATAATAATCTTTACCAATGAAATCATCCCTAAGATGGTGCCGGCTATCTAGATCCTATACTTTGTGCCACCCATCACAAGTTACAACCCTAGTATGAACCTTAAGGCCTACTGGTACTCTTCCTTCTCCAGGTTAGCCACCCAAGACATGTCCAAGGGTGGGCATTGAGGATACCACTCTCAGACTGCAAGTCCCACTAATAGGCATCGCCTAAAAAAGTAATCCATTACCTAAACTACCTTAAGTGCCATACGACAGCAAGCCCTTCCAGTCTAACCACAGTTGTAAAAATAATAAAAAAAAAACTATGATTTTATCATTGCAAGTATATAATCAAAATTAATGACTAATGCAAATCATTCATAATTAATTCTATTTTACAATATGGTGTACCTAATTGAGAATCATGGTGTTCAAGCGGTTACAGCTGACGTGCACAAATGACTCCCTATGATGTGCGAAACACCACCTCACAAAATGAGGGTAGTAGTTGTCCGTATCTAGTAGATGTTTGTCAACTCCAATAGCCTTTGCTCTATGGCCCATGCCTATTGACAACATGACATTAATTTGATAATGACTATAAAAGTAAATAAATGATAAAAAGTAACAAAACTCAAATAAGTCAATTACCATTAGGACACGATAGGTGCCACCCATATATGACAACCCTTGGCTACACCAATCGAGGAACCTGTACAGGTATGCAAGCATTATAGACCCCTAATTAAAATGATGAATGAGCCTTAAGTCCTTTGTGTTTGAGGCATTTGTGAATAATGTCTGTACTAGACTGTACAGTAGAAAGTACCAAACTACCTAGTCAATTAGCTCCTGTGAGCTATTGACATTAGCAACAGAAGCCTATTCATTCATATTAGAAAGCTTAAAGGAGAGGTTTCCCTTTGTCATAGGGACATACCCAAGCAAATAGCAAACATAATCCCTTTGTGGTACCTGGTGGTACATGCCAATGTATGTAGGAAGAGGGACCCCAAAGCAACGAATCCTAATTAAAAAAGTGAAATCCCTAGGTGTGATGGTCACCTCCCCAATCTATGACAAATGGAAGGTATGAATAGAGTCAATTCGTGAAGCTTTGTTTAGAAGAGTTCGCAACAAGAGGAGGAAGCCAATTGCCTCCATCACACGAATAGGCAACATCCTGAACCAGACCTTTGCTAAAGTAATAGACTTGCCTCTTTTGCTAAAGGAGATGCCAACCTATAAATTGGTAGAAGGAAAAATTCAAATTCTACAGCAAAAATCAAAGTTGATGCTTAAAAAGAAAAACAAAACAAAACAAAACAAGCATGGCAAGAAAAGGAAGCAATTAAAGATCACAAGCAGATACACAAATTGAAAAATGACATTGTTCAAGCCAGCATATGCAAAAAAGTAAAATTAAATCGATAATCTAAGGTTTATAGAATATATGGTTTCATAAACAATAATAATGAGATTCTACATTTCTTTCGCATACTGGTGTTTATAAGATACAAGAAAATTAGAAAGTAAAAAATAACCAAAGTCAAGCATGGCAAGGAGCAATTTATGAAATTTTGTGAAAAATTATGAAGATTAATTTTTCTTAAAAAATTTCATAAGAATTGTAAACTCATTTTAACAATTGCGCAAATAACATTCACAAAGTTGGCACAATTCAATTTAAATCTTAGCATGGGATTTGCAAAATGATAAATAAAATTATCTGATTTCACAGGTTTGCATTTAAATTTTCTATGGTTATTCTCTAAATTAATTTTGATAATTTTTACATAGATTTCAAAAAATGGCATAGCACGCAAATCAAGGCAACAGGCTAGTTGACAAATAGCAAGACAAATTCTAAATCTTAAAAGGTAAGTGTTTTATATCTAGTTTTAAATACTTTTCAGCCTAACCTAATATTCACATACAGAAGGAAATTCTAGGACAGTGCCTAAAATCTAAGAGTGTTAAAAGCAAAAAGAAATTATATGGCAAATAAAAAAAATGAGTTAACTGAAGAAAATAAAAAAAAAATGGAACCTACCATGCCAAAAGCCGCCCTAGCCAAATAGGAAAACAAGTAATACACAGTAAAAAAATCCTAACATGACTCAAAGCCCTTCAGCACGATCTTTGGCTAAACTTGTGTCAAGGTATAAGCTGAAGCAAAACACTAGAAGCTTCAGCTACCCCAGTGCATCGTAAATCATAACCTCACTATCAGGAAAGTCGATAGCAGCATTGAACATCGGATCATCAAATTTGACCATAGTACTTTAAAAAGTAAAGGAAAAACCTAAAAACTAGTCTAAAGAGTTTGAGTGAGAGAAAGAAGAAAGAAGGTGATGAAATAGCATAAATAAGGGTGAGGGTCAGTTGCAACCCTTATAAAGGATTGATGGCTTTGTACAAACAGCTAATGCCCCTTCATATTATGCAAATTACATTGTCAAAACGTGTTACGTGAATATATTTGTCAAGAGAGTTGTACAAATGAAGCCCTTATTTATATAGACCACTAAAGCTTTATAGAAGGAAAGGAAAGGAAAGGAAAGTGGTTTATGGCAAAAATGATGAAACTACCCCTCAATTTGTCCAAAGCTCAGAAAAGTAGTTTTATTCCTTGAATTGTTTATCAAATTACATAATCACCTTTAAAATGCCAAGAATTTACTCCCTAGGAATACTAGAAGAACTCAAAAGCAAAAATTTACACTATCAAAGCTTTTCGAACTCAGGACGTATCCCTAGCAAATGTCCAAACAACTGCAAACTTAAAATAGTTATTCAAATATAAGTTCACCACTAAGATAGCTAGAAAGTTTATAATGACATAGGATAACCCCTAAAATGCCAAAAGCACAATTATGATGCATAATCATCTCAAGGAAGAAATTCTTTAACTAAGTTTCTCTACTAGAATGACTAAGGCACCACAAACATATTCAAAAACACTAATAGCTATAAGAAAGCTGCTAAAACCCTTAGTACCTGCTAAAAATATGTTAGGATGCATAGTACCTATTAAAAAATTGCTAGAGTTACTAAAAGCCCTAGTAAACATAGACACACTGATGCCTACTAGAAAACTGCTAACATAAACTTAGTACTACCAAAGAGTCGCTAAGATACTCTAAAGACTTTAGTACCTACTCGAAGAACTACTAAAGAATTATATCCTATGGTATCCTTTTTAACATTTACATTTTTGTATTGCTTTATTAAGTCTTGTTTAAATGGTCATTTCTTAAATATCATTTCCTAAACCTCATCAAGTAGAGGGCAAATTGTGAGCATCAGATTTTGGGCCCTAAGATGTAAGCCCAATGATGAAAACTATTGGATTTGTTCCCCAAATTATGCAAGGGGGAAGTTGCAAAGAAAGGGATCAAAACTTGAAGAAACCTTGGATCAAGACCAAACTAAACCCAAACCTCTTTGATCCATAGATCCAATGCAAAATGGTTCCAAATCAATTAATTAGCATAAATTTTCAACTATTAAATTTCATTCAAATTATGCCAAGGACACTTGACTTTACTAATGGAAAATCATTATTTCATTAATCATTCAATGATATGTTGGATTAGGGCATGCAACTATCAATTGACTATCCAGTTATTAAGGCTCTCCTAAGAGGCCATTTAATATGTAACCATCTCTCTAAATCCATCTCTTAGTGTGAACTAGAAATGAATTACTTCATCAACTCATGTAATCCTTTATATGATGGCAATAAGTTAAGTGGGCATTTTTGCTCGTCAATTTAACCTAAGTAAAAACAAGTACATTTCAATTTATAATCTCTTAATTAGTGATCAAGCAACCACAAGTATTAGGCTCAAGAATCATTCATTTGTAATAGAACAAAATATAAACATAGTCATTGAAATAAAAAAAAAATAATCAATCTTTATCCATAGATATATCATTGATCCTAAATCAAAAGATCTAGTCTAACATTAAAACAAGTCAAATCCATAAGCAAAAACATCATCTTGACAATGGAAATAAGAAAGAGGAGAAGAAAAAATGACATATCCTAATGCTTTTAATAGATCTTCTCACAATCTCCTTTCTTTGATCTAATGAAGCTTTAACCTCTTGCACTTGATCTTTTTTTGCAACGTGTTTCTCTTTTTTCTTTCACTAAAAAACTCCTATTTTTGCCCTTTGTGATCTCTTTTTCTAGAAAACCCTAAGTGTAGTCGTTAAATACTTTTCAAAAACACTAAAACATAGGCCAAAAAGTAGGATCCAAATTGTTCAAGTCACACTCAGTTACCGTCATCAGACCAAGGTAAGTTGCACCTTACAACTTTAGGTCATGAGTATGACAAAACTCTTCCTTCTTCATAAGTCCAAATTTTTTGCTTGGTCCTTGAAGTTATTATCATGCTTAGTTTGGTCCTAGTCGCTCCAAACTTGCTAAAACACCTATAAAATATCCAAACGTAAGGGATAACATAAAATGACTTAATTTAAACATAGATTAACACTAAATTAAGCCCAAAGCACATCAAATAACTATTAAAAAATTAAGCATAATGAAATCCTAAATTAATCCCAAGTTAAGAATCTACTTGCCATTTTTTAGATGGTTGTACAACTAACTTACTTGGTTGTACAGCAAGGTTGGAACCCTAATCAATGGAAGATTCTAGAACCCTGGCCCTTATTAAGTTTATACAGCCAACACAGTGGGTTGTATAGCCAAACCATTTGTTGTATAGTAGACTTTAAAATCTTAATTCTAGAGAGTTCTTGGCTCTTGTATGTTATGGGTTGAGAATGGTATGCAACTAGAGTTATCCTGGCCTTAGTGTACCCATCTCCCTCTATAAATACCCCCCATTTTGACAAGTGGGAGAGGCTTCAAAACCTTAATGTTACTCTACTGAAATTTTTACTCAAATCACCTTCAAAAATAGAAAACCAAACCCTAACTCACTGACACCAATATCTAAGGTAGTTTTTAGGTTCTTGTCACTTGAACTTACATATTTGCCTTTGCATTTTGGAGGATTAATCATATCATAGTGCTTCTGAAGGCAAAATATTAGAAGTAAGAATCTTAGTATTGCCCCAATTCGTCTTTTCCCTCTTTTTCTTTTTCTTTATAAAACCTAGTCTAATTAAGCTATACAAACCTTTTGTGGATTATACATACCACTAAATAAGCTATACAAACTATTAGTTAGTTTATGCATTTTTCTTTGATTCAAGACAGATTACAAACTTCATTTTCTCTTTCATTTAGTTTTGTTCTTCTTTAGGGTTTCTTATGGATGTCGTGGGAGCTCTCTTAATAGAATTAAGGTAGATTTTGTAACCTAGGACCCCTATTCATTCAAATAATAAAGCAATGATAAATTTTTGGGATATGCTTTAGTATTTTTATGTTTTAAACTTCTTCTTATTCATGTCTCCTCCACTCTTATGGTTTATGTTTTTTATTTTAACACCATTTTGGTCATAACCAAGAGAGGGATTTGTCACCCCTATGACCTTGAGAGCCTTAACTTTAGTTAGCATTTTTTTATTATTATTATGGTCATGCTCTAATCACCATGACCAAGGAAATAGATGAATAGCTCTTTCGTTAATTAACTTATTTCACTAGTCTTTGGGTCTTACTTGATTAGTTAGGGAGAAAGATCTACTCTTTATGATTGCCATCATGTTACTTTTCATGTTTTATAGATAATATGCAACCATTTAGCCTTTTGGATTTATGTCTTGAACTTCTTGATATCAGAGCCTTCCACATGTTTAGTCATATGATTTTGGATGCTTTAGCTCTTTACGAGCATAATGGCAGATGGTTCAATAACTCCAGGATTCCATTTGTTAACACTTTCCCTAAGGCCTTTAACATCCTCTAAAATGCATTTACATATCATGTTTATTCTCCATGACTCATGTGTTTGTGTTTTATTTGTTATTATTGCCATTTTATTATTCATATGATGTTACATGTTAGAATTGTGTTGACTATGGACTTAGAATATGTTAGTTCCCTTGACCTATAGGAGATTTAGTGAGATCTTTTTAGTTAGGTATATTTCATTTTTTGTATTATTTTGTCTTCCTCTTTCTATGATCACTAACTTATTTGCCCTTCTTGTATGCAGGTGGCTTTATGTGTATGCATGGTGATCTTGATTATGCATGATCATGATTGTTTAATATGCATGACCTCCCTATTTGACATTTGATATACCACTTTCCCTTAAGTATGGTTGTAATACTTTAATGATGATGTGTTTGATTGGATACACTAGAAACATGTTTAGAGACATTAATCAAATTAATTAATAATAAGGATAAAATGGTAAAAGTGAACCAAAGATGTCCAAAGGCTAGATCCCTAAATCTAAGTAGCTTGGGTGTGCCTAACCTCTTCCCAAGTCATACCTAATTTTCAAACCCAATCTTTAATGGGGTAGAAACAAATTGGGCCTTTTAAATGACTTAGTTATCTTTAAAATTTGTCCTTGCCTAGATTCTTGTCCTAACAAAAGTTGGGTGGTAACTCCACACTCCATAAAGGTAACACCAATGTGTTGTCTTACCTTGGTCCCCTATTGACCTTAATTTAAGATTCTACTAGCTCGAGCACAATCTAAAAATTTGTATGGCTCTCATATCCCCCTATTTGAAGCCAACACTTTTCTTTATCACTTCAGTCAGTGGTGCGACTATAGTGCTAAAATTACAAATAAATATCCTATAAAAGCTTGTTAATCTATTGAAGGATCACACCTCTGCAATTGTTTTTGGTATAGGTTATTCCTTAATTGCCTAGATCTTTTCTTCATCCACTTCAATATTATTGGCACTAACCATAATACCTAAGAAAACAACTTTGTTTTACAAAAAAAAAACATCTCAAGGTTTGCAAATAAAGTTTCATTCCTCAAAAAATCAAAAACTAACTTAAAACATGCTCTAAATATTTATCGAAAGATTTAGAATATATAAGAATATCATCAAAATATATAATTACAAACTTACCAAGATAAGCACACAAAACATGGTTTATTAATCTCATGAAAGTGCTAGGTGCATTAGTCACCAAAAGGATAAGTAACCACTCATATAAACCGTATTTTATTTTAAAAAGTAATTTTCCTCTCATCCCCCTATTTCATCCTAATTTGGTGATAGCCACATTTTAAATCAATCTTAGAAAACATACTAGCACCATGCAATTCATCAAGCATATCATCAAGCCTTCGAATAACACGTTTATATTTAGTAGTTATTTTGTTTATTGCTCTACAATCCACACACATTCTCCTTATTTCATCCTTTTTAGGCATAAGTAAAACAAGAACAACATAAGGACTCATACTTTTCCCTATCAAACCTTTCTTCATTAACTTATCAATTTGCTTTTAAAGCTCCTTTGTCTCCTCAAGTTTACTCTTATAGGTGGGTCTATTTGAAAGCTAAGAGCTCAAAATAAAGTCAATTCGGTGTTTTTATCCCTCTCAATAGTGGTAGTCCTTTAGGCATCTCTTTAGGGAACAAGTCTTCATAATCCTTCAAAAGAGAAACAAACACATTAGGGAAAAAAACTATTAAGTCCTTAGTAAAAAAAAACATGTCTCTTTGTACGATATCAAAATCATAGATGTTTAGACTAGATAAGCTTTTCTCGCTTCACTCTTTTTTGCATAAAACCTTTTTTTTACATGTTCTCATTTTGCATGCACATCTCTTTTCTTTTGTGCATTCCCTCTAACCTCATATGTTTCCTTTCTTTTCTCACATGTCTCTATGGTTTTCTCACAACTCTTTTTTTATTGTACATTCATTTCTTTCTTTTTGCACACTTTTTATGGTTTTCTCACAGCTCTTTAACCTCTCTTTTTTCCTTTCTTTTCTCACACTTCTCTATGGTTTTCTCACAACTCTCTCTTTGTTGAACATTCATTTCTTTTTCTCTTATAAGCACATGTTCTCTCTCTCACATTATCATTTGATCTTCTTACACTTATTTAAGAGATAAAAGAGATAATACAATATGTTTCCCATTTATATGAAACTTATTTATTAGTAAAACCATCATGTTTTGTCGTCCTATCAAATTTTGATGGATGGCCCAATAAAATATGACTAGTTTGCATATGCACAACGTCACATAAAACATCACCTACATACTTACCCATAAAAAGGGAAACTCTAACTTGCTTAGTCATTCTAACTTCACCGTAATCATTAATCCATTGCAAGTTATAAGGTTTAAAATGTTTAGAAGTAGGCAAGTTCAAATTTTTCACTAAATAGATGTTAATAACATAGGTACAAGTATCTCCATTAATTATCAAACAACATACCTTGCCTTGGATCTTTCACCTTGCATGGAAGATGTTTTCCCATTGCTCCTCTTCATCTTTGGCTTGCCATGGATCTTTCATCTTGCATGGAAGATGTTTTCCCTTTGCTTCTCTTCATTTTTGGCTTGGGTACTAAAGTGTTCACCTTACAACTAGGAACTCTTTGTTATCTAACTCTTTAAAGTCATCCTCAACATCACTTGCATCAATTAGTAGGAGCATCTCAAGATCAGTCTTTTCATCATCTTCATTATTTATTTCACCATTCACAATCACCATAGCTTCTTGTTTGGACAATCGCTAGCCATGTGTCCATGCCTTTGACATTTGAAACACACAATATAACTTGTTTTAGGCTTGGTACATTCAATTTTGATGGGTTTACCTCCTTCCTTACCTCCTTTATTAAATTCAACTATAGGGTTATTGTTGGGCCTTTTAGCTCCCCTCCTTTTGTTGGGCCATATTGTTGAAGGATTAGGCATGGAAGTCCTCCCTTTAAGTTGTCTTTTTACCTTTAGAGTCATATAATACATGTCTTCAAGATCCACATAATGTTACAACTCCACCATGTTAGCAATCTCCTTATTAAGCCCACTAAGGAAATAGGCCATGGTTTGCTTAAGATCATCGCCATCTTGGTAATACTCCTCCACGCTCCTAGAACCTTGCACAAGCCTTTGAGGACGATTATATAAATTTTTGTAATAATGGTTAAGAACAAACCTTTTTCTCATGATCTTCTTCATCTTTTGCCATGTAGAGATTAGATCTTTACCACAACATCTTCTAGTAAGCTTTATTTAATCCTACCAAACAAGTGCATAGTCAATAAACTCCATAACAACAAGCTTCACTTTTTTTCTCTTGGTGTAATTATTGCATTCGAACATAGATTCTACCTTCTTTTCCTATGAAATATAAGCCTTAGGATTGTTTCTGCCTTGGAAGGATGGAATCTTCATTTTATATTCCTTAAGTTGCCATCTTTCTTTCCACACCTTAAGTAGTTCTCATCCATGGATTCCTCATCTTTATCATCATCATGAATTCATCTTCCACACCTAGCTTGCCTTAAGGTTGTACGGGTGGTATTAGAGTTGTTGGTGGTTGTGGCTTGGCTCTTTTCCATCCTTTCCATTCTTTCCATCAATTGTCTTATTGAATCTTGCATACTTCTCATAAATAGCATCCAATCTGGATCTTTCTCTACTTCTTTAGAATCTAACATAGTTAGAAACAAACAAAATAAAGAAGAGTCTTCACAAACACTCCCTCATGTGTTTCACTCTTTAAAGATGGCACTCCTCAAAGATGGCACTCCTCTTGTGTTTTGCACAAAAATAGGCTTTTACCCTCTAATGTGCTCACCACATTTTCCTTTTACCACTCTTAGTTCTTTTCTTTTTGTTCTTTTGGAACTAAAGCTACTATTATCAAGTTAAAGCTCAATAAGAAGCAAACAAACAATTTTAACTTAATCTTGACTTTAGAATATAAAGAAAGCAAAAAGAAACAACATAAAAATAAGAAAATCAAGAATAGTAAGAATAGGGACCAATTCACAACTTGAAGAACAATAGGTATTAGAACTTTTCAAAGACTTGAATTGGACCTAAAACAATGGAAAATTAAATGTTACGCCAAATCTAAATTTGCATAAAACACGATTCAAATTCTTTGCAAAACAAGGCCAAATCGCAATTTCAAGCTTCCTTCTTTCTCTTTTTTTTTTTTTCCTTTTGTTTTGGAGAAAGAACAAAATTATACTTTGTGATTTTCCTCATTGGCAAATTTGGCTTTGTGATTTATTTATTAGCAAAACTCTACCATGTGGTAAATGTTGTTTGTAAAGTGGTACCAAATTTGTAACTATGTTATATTCATCTGACCTAATATTAGATTCTATACATTATTTCAATTAATTATGTCTAAAATTTGGATATATAATTTTTTCACTTTAAATACAGAATTTGTTCATTTTTTATTTACTTTCTGTATATATTTGAACAAATTCTATAGTGATAGGAACAAAATTTTTTCATATATATATATATATATATGAATAAATTTTGTATTTAGAGTGAAAAAATTATGCACCTATATATAATTAGTTAAAAGAAAAAGTTCACAATCTAATACCAAGTCAGATGGATGTAACAAAGTTACATATTTGGTATCACTTTGCAAATAACATTATAACACATGGTAGAGTTTTGCTAATAAACAAATCACAATACCATATTTGCTAAAGATGCAAACCACATAGTAGAATTTTGTTCTTTCCCCTTTGTTTTTCTTTTGTTTTTTGGCATTACTTCTTCTTCTTTTTTTTTTTCCAACAATTGAAGGTAAAACAATAAAGGTGTTGAAACAAAAACATAAAGAAAATACGTAAACTTTGCAAAATACCATTAGAAACCAAATTGGAAGAAAACCAGTGTAAACACAAACTTTTGTTTTTTTTGGATTTTTTATGATGCAAACAGCCTTAAAACTAAAGTCTAAAACAAAAACAATTAGAACAATAATGAAAAAAATGAACTAGGAAGAAGAACATTAAGGAAACCAAATGGAGAATAACAAACACAATAGAAACAAATGGAAAGAAGAAATAAGAACTAACACAAAGAACAAAAAAAATAAAGGATATGTATTTGATTTTGAAGCTTTTGCTTTGATACCTAATGATACATGTATCTAGCAACTTAAGTTATAAAGAATTAAAGGTTGTTTAAGTCCAAACCCATAATTAACTATTTCAATTTTAAGTTTAGAATTAAACTAGTTTACAAAGTTAATTAAACCCTCACTTAATAACCTTACCAAGTTCTTTCATAAACCAAAAAAGAGAATAATTTCCCACAAAAAAAAATCAAAACTATATTAAGGAATAATGTCTCTTATGCATTTTTTATGGCATATTTATAGGCATTATAAAGTTTTTCCAATTTGGCGTAAAAGACTTAATCCTATTGTAGAACTTAAAATTTTTTTTTTAAAAAAAAAACTAACTAGGAAAAATCCCTATACTATTCGGTCAAAAGTAGCATCCAAACTTCCTAAATATTAACTAATAATTCAATTCAAGAAACAAAAGAAACCCTTTTCTAAAGAGGAAGTAGAATTCAATTAAAAGATGAAGTGAAGGAATATTCTTGAGTTCTTACATATCTTCGAAGATATTTGACTTGAATTTGTTAGCTATTTGGCCATGTGGACTGCCCTCCTTGTGTCCTTTTTACTATTATTGTTCTTTGGAACTAAAGACGCTTAGAATATTTTTGAATGCTTCTTGGAATCTTCATAGAAAATTCTAAAATATTTTTGGTGTAATTTTCTCTGTTTAAAGAGTTGGACTTCTAGATTTCAATTTGAGGATCTTCACATGAAAATAAAGTGTAGAAATGATCATTTTGCCCTTATGAAAATAATCCACTAAATGCTCCAATTGCTTTAAAGCTTGTTTTCTTGACTTCTTATATGAACATTCCCAAAACTTCTTTGAATTTCTTCATATATGCTTTTGTCATTAATCCTTCATATTGGATGGATTCTTCTTGCCTAGTGCTTCTTTGGTTTGCACATGCTCCAAGATTCTTGACTTCTTATATGATTATTTCCAAAATTTCTTTGAACTTCTTGAGGTATGCTTTTGTCATTGGTCCTTCGTATTGCATGGATTCTTCTTACCTACTACTTCCTTGGTTTGCATCACACTCTAAGATTCCATTCTAATGGCACTTCTCCATCTCTTTAAGCACCCATCCCTAAACTTATTGCTTGATTTTTCCCAATATTTTTTGAGCAATTACGATCATGTTAGCAATTGTTGAGTACATTGTGGTGTAAAGGTATAGGTGGTGTCAAGGTAGTTGAAGACACTAATTAGAGAGGAGGAGGAAGATCATTGGAAATGGAAGAATTTAAGGAATTTAGGGGTTTTTTTTAAAATTTTTGTTTTACTAGGTTTGATTACTGATTGTTGAGTTTGATTGAAGGATTATTGTTGGGAAAGAAATGATTTTCTATTGGATTTTGTTTATTTTTAGATTTTATCATTTGTATTTCAAAAAATTTTATTGATTTTTATATTTGTACTTCTCAAATAAGGATTTTTCATGCGATTATAGTTGATGGTTATGGACGAGTTGAACTGATTGTTGATGAAAATCGACAAATATCTAAACTGACTATTGATTCATGAATTTGAATTTGATTATTTATAGAAATAAATAAAGAGTTGAACTAAGATTGGAGCTTTTTTATTTTTGGTTTGAGATTATATACGTAGGGAATATGTTTGTTGGAGGTTAGTGGCGGTAAAGGCAACTAGTGAGGTTGGGATCACTGGAGGTTGATAGTGACGGCGGTTATGGCGGTGGACGATGTCGGTTGTTGGTCAAAATACAAAGACAAGAAAGATTTCTTGCTTTTTAGGACTTTTTTTTTCCTTTTTTTTTTTTAAATGATTGTAGAGAGAGATTATAAATTTATTATAGGATGATTTTCAAATTTTGTTCTTGATCTATTCCAATTAATTTACTTTGATCAATTTTTCAATCTCTTGATCTATTCCAATTATTTACTTTGATCCATTTTTCAATCTTTACAACACTGATGAACATAATGTTGCTGAGAAAGTCTGCATCTCATATTTTTAGTTTAAGAACACAATGTATTTAAAATATTTTTTCTAAAAATTAAATGGTCTTACAATTATATATGAATCTATATATCACTTGCAAAATTATGTTATCTTTAATTTAAGTTCAGCATTTTTTTAGAAAATATTTTTTTTTTTTATTTTCATAAGTTAATAAAAATATATATTATTATTATAAATTATTTATTTATATATATTATAAATTTTCATTAATGCCGATGCCATATTATTATTATAATTAATTTTCAATATGCATTTTATTCATAAAAATAATTTTTTTATTTATAAATATATATTCTGGATACAATTGAACATTCTAAAGCTAAAAGGGACATCCTAAAGTTAAAAGCTCAAATGAATGATTTTTTAATATTTTAATGTGCAAATGCCACATTAGCAATTACTATCACATTATCAATTACTAATGGCGTTAATGAATTGGGGCTATGGGTGCTAACTGTTTGAAATCTCAAACACCGAAATATACATAAAAAAAAATTTCATAGACCCCAAATGTAAAACCATGACCTCGCGACACTTTTATATATTGTCTCCTTAATTATTTTCTAGGTAATTAGCATATCTTCCAGTTGAAAGGTTAACCACAGGTCGTCACATCAGCGTTTGGGATCTAAACAATACATTATGTTCGCAATTAGATTTTGAGTATTACCAAGGATTACAGTTGTTTTGCCTCTTTTGCACTCTTCTCTCTCCAACAAATCAAAAACAAATGAAAGGATAACAACACTCAAAACATTTCAAAACCTTTAGCAGCTTCCATTTTCATGGCAGTGAGATTCTGAATCACTTTTATTACACATATTTGATTACTCTAACAAAAATGAGAAATATAATCTCAGTTATAAAATAAGTATTTTAGAATTTCAATGTTTTTATTTGATATATTTCTCCACATAAGGAAATATAATTTAAATATTAATAAGAAGGAAATATAATTCAAATATTAATAAAATTTTCATAGTCAAACTTTATGATTACAAGCAAATAAATCAACAAGACATCCTAATCCTTTTGGAATCTCATTTTTAAGCTTTTGAAGTAAACTAAAATACTAAACATTAAAAATGGAGCAAGAATCTTATCTCTATTCTATTTTTTCAATATACCAAACATGTCCTTATACAACATCATATCCGCTTGATTCAGCTCCAAGCAAAAAAAAAAAAAAAAGGTGTTAAGAGTAGTTGAGAAATTCATAAACCGAGAAGCTTAAGCATTTACCAAAAATAAACTCGTTGTTTGTTTGTTGCAAAGGGAAATGACCCTCTCCAGAATGAAATATAAGACCAATAAAACATTTAAAAAGCCTGTTATTTTACAATTAACTGCAGAAAACAACCAAAGAATTATCTCTTGTGCCATTAACATACCTTTCTAACATCTTGGCAGATCACTCCTATGCATTTTAATTGTTTGAAGTTGATGATGCAGTCAATGGTATGGCTTCAGTAAGTTGAGATTCCCCAGAACTACCTCGGGAAGCTTCCTTCTTCAACTTGTAATTATTATATGCAGCTACACCAGCAATTGCTGCATTTGAAAATAATAATAATAAAATAGCATTTAGAACAAACAATGCTCAATTTTAGCTACAAATTGCTGAAAGATTTCTCTGAAAATAACTGCCTTGCAAACACTAATAAGAAGGTTCAACTCTCAATGACAGCAACTGCTAAAATACTCATTCACATTTATCCTTTTGCAATTAAATGATATGATGAAATGTGTCAGAAAAGAAATAGAGATCATCACCACCAGGTGCATTTTGCAGCCCCCGTGAGATGATCTCACCAATCTAGTAAAAGAATAATTGGAATTGCAAGTTAATACTAAAGAGATTCAGAATCAGTTTAAAGAGAAGTATGAGAATGCATTAATGCAACATCCAGTATTTTTGAAGTCATTCCAATGAGTTACGGCATGGAATCACAGCTTAGGCATATCCAACACGTGACCAAAAATCCTTGTGCAAGTGAGCTAATGATTGAAGTTACAAAAACATGTTTTGTACAAGCAGGCCAGGGTTTGCCAATCAAATTTAAAATTCCTCATTTCTTTCTTTAAACCCGACGCCATCTTTCATAATTGATCATTCCCGGCCCCGGGCCCCCGCCCCCCCGCCCGCGGGCGCCGGGGGGGCGCGGGGGGGGGGGGGGGCCGGGGGGGGGGGGGGGGGGGGGGGGGGGGGGGGGGGGGGGGGGGGGGGGGGGGCGGGGGGGGGGGGCGCGGCGGGTAGGCGGGGCGGCGCGGGGCCGGGCAGCGGGGCGGATGCGCACGCGGGC
>CATIWR010653863.1:0-14037 GCA_949677035.1 Omphalea diandra | reverse complement strand
TATATATATATATATATATAATAGAAATTCAACTTTTGATTTAAAAGTAACAAATGAATATTAATATTTACTTACCTATTGGACTTGATCATAATGGATGAGATTTATGGAGAAGTTATATATATATATATATATATATATATATATATATATATATATATAATTGAAATTCAACTTTTGATTTAAAAGTAACAAATGAATATTAATATTTACTTACCTATTGGACTTGATCTTTGTTCTCTAAAAAAGGAAAGAGAGAAGGAGGAGAAGAAAACCTTTGTTCTCTAAAGTGCATCAAAAGAGTAAGAAGATGGTAAAAGCTCAACTGACTTGGATGAGAGTGACAAAGAAGATATGAAGCTTACCATGCTTTCCTAAAGGTTCAAAGAGCTTATGAAGAAAAATAAAGAGAGGAAGTCCTTTAGAAGAACTTCACCTACCTCTAACCTAAGTAAGGAAAAAAAAGAGTGAAGTGACCTGTTATGATTATGGCAAGTAAAGCCATATTAAATCCAATTGTCCCAATATTAATAATAATAAGAAGAAGTGGGATAAAGAGAAAAAGTAGGGCATTAAGGACAATTGAGATGGACTCAATCAATGATGAAGAAGAAAGTGAGGTAGCAAATCTTTGCTTCAAGGCTTTGAAAGACATATGTTCCACTTTCTTATCTTGTGATAATAATGATATTGATGATGAGGATGATGATGATCTATTAGAGGCCATGGCTTTGAAATGTGAAAATTATTTTTCAAAAATGAAAATTTATAAAGAAAAATGCTTAAAGCTTGAGGAGAATATTAAAAAACTAGTTTCAATTTGAAAGCATCTAATCCTAGTCTTAAAGTTCTTTAAACAATGTTTCTTAAAAAACCTCATCATTTGATTCTTTACATAAAGAAAATCACACTTTGAAGGAATCGGTAGAGGAGTTGAGAAACTCTATCTTAAAGTTTCATAAAGGAAAGGAAGCTTTAGATATACTAGTTGTATCTCAAAGACCACCTTTGGTGAAATATGGCCTTGGCTACAAAGGAGCATCAATATCAATATCCTCCTCTCCTAAGTTTGTTGAGGTTTCTACTCCACAAACCTCTAGTATAGAGGTAGTAAATAAGAAGGGTAGAACTCACATTAGACCTTCCATCTAAATGACGAATGGTAAGATCTCACAAGGCTTTAGAGCTAAGTCTTAAAGAGCCAATCATGCATACATGTATCAAAAGAGGCATGCACACAAAAACAATATCATATTTATTTGTGCATACATACATTTGATTGTGTTGAGAGGAAACATTCTATCCACAATAAAGTGGCAGGGAAGAAGGAGACTCACTGTTATAAGAGATATGGACACATAAATGTGTTTTGCTATATTAGGAAGGCTCATCTTAAACTTAAGGATCCTTCTAAAAGTATGTTTAGGTACCTAAACAAAGATAATTTTTCTTTTTCTCTTATAGGAATGTTTTGAATCCACTACAAATGGAAACACTTAGAATGTAGATGATGGATGTTGAGAACATATGGTGAGAAATATACATTTCTTCACCTTTAACAAGGAAAGTTAAGGTTGAAATGTGACATCTGAATATAATGTCAAGGGTAAGGTAATTGACATTGGATCTATTAATAAGAATGATTATCCTCTAATTGACAATGTCTTTTTCGTTGATGGTCTAAAATATAATTTATTGAGTGTAAGCCAATTATGTGATAAGGGTAACAAAGTCATCTTTGACTCTAGGGAATGCCTTGTTACTATCTTAGTAGATGACAATGTATTATTCAAGGGTGAAAAGAAAGACAATACCAGCATAATTGACTTAGACAATTTGGCTAACCAAACCTTCAAGTATCTTATTTCTATTAGCAATAGGTCATTGCTTTAGTATAAAAAACTTAGACATGCTAGCATAGAGCTACTCTAAAGCCTATGTAAGCCTATATAAGTATATGAGCTAGTAGATAAGCTATCAAAGATGAAATTCACCAAAAATAAGCCATGTAGGCCTTATCAAATGGAAAATAATATAAATCTTCTTTCATGACCAAGAATGTTGTAAGTACCTTTAGACCTCTTTAATTAATTCATATAGAGTTGTTTGTACCTAGTAGGATTGCTAGTTTAGGCGGAAAGCATTATGCATATGTGCTTTGATTACTCTAATATTACTTATGTTAGATTTTTAACTCATAAGAGTGATGCCTTTGATGTTTTTAAGAGTTTTGCTAGAAGGGTTTAACATGAAAAAAGTTCACTATATTTCAAATATTAAAAGTGACCATGGGAAGGAATTTGAAAATAAAAATTTTGAGAATTTTAATTTGAAAAATAGTATTTCTCATAATTTTTTGCTCTTAAAACATTAGAACAAAATGATGTTATAGAAAGAAAAAATAGAACTTTAGTAAAGGTGGCTAGAACCATATTTAACGAGTATGCATTTCTTATATACTTTTGGACGAAAGCTATAAACACATTCATGTTATATTTCATATCGTGTTTTTAAAAGATCTATTTTGAAAAAAACCTCTTATGAATTATACGGTCTCATACCTTAGAGTATTTGGTTACAAGTGTTGTACATTGAACACTAAGGATAATCTTAGAAATTTTGCACGCAAAGTGGATAAAGGTATATTTTTAGGTTATTCTACCTTAATAAAGCACATAAGGTCTTTAATAAGAAATCCATAGTAGTTAAAGAATCTATAGATGTTGTTTTTGATGAATCAAACAAACTTGATCTTGGAAATTGTTTTCTTTTTGATGATCTTATTAGTGAATTTGAGAAGCTTGAGATTAATCACAGTCTAAACAAAGAGGAAGTGAAAAAGAACTAACAAGGAGTTAGAGGTAGTTGGAGTGTAATCTCAATAAGAGGATGATCAAACTCAAGAGCTACCTAAAGAATGGAGGTATCACAAAGTCCATCCAAAGAAACTTATCATTGGTGAAACATCCTAAGGCAATTTCTTAAGTGTATGATTGGCAAATTATGAGCGTGATGGGTGAGCTCAAGTTCTTCTTTGGTATATAAATCAAGCAATGCAAAGATGGGATCTTCATCAACTAATTAAAGCACACCAAGGAACATCTCAAAAACTTTGGAATGGATGGTTGTAAGAGTGCTAAGACGCCAAGGCATTAATAAAATTTGATAAGGATGAGCTGAGTAAGGTCATAGATAAGAAAAATAATATAAAGGTATGGTTGCATCACTCCTTTGCCTTGCCACATCTAGACTTGACATCATGCATAGTGTATTGATATGAATATGGGTACTTATTCTAGACCCATATGCAATGTTGTTACCTTTACCTAAGGATCTATCAAGAATGCAAAGTAATTTAATTCTTAACTAGATCTCTAAAAAGACATATTTCTAGCAACCTAAGTTATAAAGAATAAAAAGGAGTTTAATGTATAAACTTAGAATGATCTAGGTTAATTTTAATTCTAGAATTAAACAAGTTTGTAAAGCTGCTGAAGTCCTCACTTAATTAACCTCACCAAGTTCTTTTAAGAAATAAAGAAGAGAGAATTTCTCACAAGAAATCATAATTATATTGATGTCATAATGTCCCTTCTTACACATTTTGATGGCTTATTTATAGGCTTTACATTGCTCATCTAATTAGGAATAAAAAGATTAATCCTATTGTAAAAATTAAGAAACAAACTAAATAAGAAAAGCTCTAAGCCTATTTGATTAAGAAGAGCATCCAAACTTCATAAATCTTAACTAATATTAAGAAAGAAAAGAAGACAGTTTTGAAAGAGGAAGTAACATTCTGCCAAGAAAGGAAGAGAATAATATTTTTGAGATTTTGCATATCTTGAAAGATATTTGAGTTGGTTTTGTTAACCTTTTTTTCCTGCATTGCAACCCACCTATATCTTCTTTAAGATTATTGTTCTTCCAACTAAAGATGCTTAAAATATTCTTGGAAGCTTATTGGAATCTTCTAGAACATTTTTAATGTAAATTGCTCCATTTGAAGAGTTAGACTTATAAATTTCATTTTAAGAATCCAAAAATGAAATGAAAGTGTAGAAATGACCATTTTATCCTTATAAAAAAGATCCACTAAATGCTCTAACACTTTTTTCCTTGATTACTTCTTGCACGAACATTCTTAAAGCTTCTTTAAACTTCTTGATTGCTTATTCATCATGCTTGGTACTTGGTTGTCTTGCATTAAAGAAATTTGTGCAAAAAAGGCAGGTCTAGATATGGCATCTCCAAATAGGGCAAGTTCAAATAAGGTAGCTCTAAATAAGAAGAATTTTAAAGATCCTATGATGCCTTCCTCCTTTTGAATGAGATCCTTTTGATAGTTGCCTTCACTTTTTATAGCTTTAAGTTTGCCTCTATCTTGGTTCGCATCATACCCCCTTTTCTTCAAAAAGATTTATCTTCAAATCTTGACTTACATCAAGATAAAAAGAAATATAAGTGATAGTAAAAATAACTCTAACATCATACTTACCTTGTTTGTAGCATTCAATCCCTGTAACCACAATGAAAAAAACTTTTCTTTCCATATGTAACTTGGAACACCCTTGCTTTAAACAAATCAACAATCACTTAACCTCATTGAAAGATAGATTAGCAAGATTAGTGGATTTATTAGTTTTTTGACATGCAATAAAGTGTCATTTTAGAAAAGCAATCAACCATTATAATAACTGAATTACCACATTTACACTTAGGAAAACCTAAAGCAAAATTCATAGAAAGATCAATCCAAAGTATGCTAGGATCGAGTAACGTCATGTATGATCCATGTGGTTTAGTTTTGGGCATAGCTTGTTCACATGTAACACATCTACCATAAATCTTTTGCACATCCAATTACATGTTAGGCTAATAAGAGTGTTCATGCAAAACTTCTAAATTTTTTAGCATACCAAAGTGTCCTATTAAACCATTGTCATGTGCTTTTCTAATTAAAAACTCATGAAAATTACATTTAGACACACAACTAATTGTCTTTAAATAAAAATCCATTATTAATATGAAAAGGGGGAACTTGTTCGTAACCCATAACTAATATTAGTACAAGCCCCAAAATTTTATTAAGAATCAAGTAAGTTTGATTTTAAAATCTAACTAGACCTTTAGAAAACTTGTTTGTAGTAGCCTAAGTTACAAAAGTTTTAAAAGATTGTCAATTCAAGAACCTAAATTAACTAAAGCCAATTAAGCCTAAAATTAACTAGTTTGTGAAATTATTAAGCCTTCACTCAAAAACTTCACCAAGTTATTTCAAAACTCAAGAAAAGAATAATCTCACAATAGCAATAAGCCAAAGAAAAGAAATAATTCATTAAGTGCCTTCAATGGTTGAATGGGGTTATTTATGGCCTTACAATGCTTAGTTTCCTAACTAAAATGAAAGAGATAAAACACTTGTAAATCTAGATATACTATTCAGCCAAGGTGAATTGGTCACCAAGAAATTAGCTAAATATCCTAATCTTGATGGAATAATGAAGAAAACAAAGCCTTATTATTGGCCAATGTGATATTCAGTCATAGTAGTAGTTTAGGCTTAAAAGGTTAAGTAGAGTTGCTTATAAGAAACAAAGACTTACAAAAAAAAAAAAAAAAAATTCTAAGCAAATATGGAGAAGAGATTTCAACCCAATGAAAAAGAAGTAGAATGGAAGAAGGAAGACAATGACAATTAGGCAAATCTTCAAAATCCTTAACTTGTTGACATGTCTTAGACATTACTCATTTATGTCTTGGTCTTCACCTCCCATATCTTTAGGACTATGTTCCCATGTTTTTGGAACACCACCTTCTCATGTCTTATCTTAAAATAGAATTTTCTTTAACATAAAATCTTTGTCTTATACGAAAACAAAATATTTTAGAATATTTTCACCATTTGTTGGGCTTGTTAGATGGTCTCTAGAATGAACCTCCATGCATTAAATCAAGGTTAAATGGGCTTACACTAGGCTTGTAGGAGATCCACCAAATGTATCCACTAAATGCTTCATACACTAAGTCTTTTCTTTTTGGGCCTCATGGTTAAGCCTTATCTTTTTGGGCTAATCCATGTGTTATTTCCCTTTGCACAAAAGCTCCAGTGGTCTCCTTGAATCTCTTTAGTTCTCTTTTTGTTATTAGGCCTTGAATTTGAAAATGATCTCCATGTTTGCCATCCATGCTTGTATCAATTATGCTAAAAGTTTTTTTCAAAAGCAATTTTTTTATAATGAAAGAACTTGCTAAAATCATGGTCATCCATGGATAACTTTTTAATGTACTCAAACCCAAAATTTTAACATCTAAAGCAGAAAAGTACATACCTTTGCAATAAAGGCATTAGCAATCACATTTTCCTTGCCTTGTAATTTCTTTTTATAGTAATTAATCTATGTGGTCATAAAAAGGAACTACTATTTCAGTCGCAAAAAGGAACTTTTCTTCTCTTGGAACACCATGTGTATAGGCTAAATTGCACTAGTCATCCCTGAACTTAAAGGTAGTTTCACTGTTGTCCCTATACTTCTATTTGTAATGAAAAAACACGTCAGTTATTATTTTGTCTCAACAATTATCCCTCACACATTTTTTTAGCCTTTACTTCATCGAAAATCCTACGTGGCTTCTATTTAATGTTATTTTTAGTATTCCAAGATGCCACATCATATGGGATCACGTGCCTAACTTAATTCATTTTTCTCTCTCCCCAGTCTTTTATATTTTTTCTCTCTACTTACAATTATAGTTAAAATCTATAGCTTTCTTTTATTCCCTACGATGCACCTCAATTGACTATAATTATGAATGGAGAGAGAGGAAAAAATAAAAGAATGGGGAGAGAGAAAAATGAATTAAGTTAGGCGCATGAAATTGGGAATCTCATCTGATGTGATTCCTTGGCATACTAAAAATAAAGTTAAATAAAAGCCACATAGGATTTCTAGCGAGGTGAAGGTAAAAAAAATGTGTCAGAGACAACTGTTAAGGAGAAATAATAGTTGGTGTATTTTTTTTGTTGCAAATCAAAGTATAAAGATAGTAGAGAAACTAATCCCTAAGTTTGGGGACGACTGGTGCAATTTAGCCCATATATTCCACCAAGTTTAAACACAAATCACATATATTCATCAAAATAAAGTTTGAAAGAATTCTATCTAAAAAAGAAAATATTATTAGTAAAACACAAATTACAAAAATTCCTTTTCCACTTAATTTGATCAAACATTAAAATATCAAACAAATTTGAAAAGAAACAAAAACATTAGATAAATAGAAGTTATAATTTTGAGTAGCAAAATAAAGTTTAGAACTAGAAGAGAATTTAAATTTTTGAAAAGCAAACTAAAGTTTGGAACCAAAAGAAACCTCTTTGCACTAAGATGCAATAATTGATTTAGAAGAAAACAACTCCTTTTCAACCTCTATTTTTTCATTAATGCACTTTTCTTTTTATGAATGGCTAAGAAACTGAGAATGAAGTCTATTTAATGCTCATCTCAATTCATCGCAACAATCCTCTTGGTGCCTTCTTTTTGGAAAATAATTCTTCACAACCCTTTAAAAAGAGACATGAAAGTACTATACCAAATATTATATAAATCATTAGTAGCAAAATATGTCTCTTGAAATAAGAACATGGTTATGGGTGTTGGTGAAAAGTAGGTTTCCCTCACATCACTCTCTTTTACATAAAAACTTTGCTCTTGCATGCCTTCTCCTTTTACATGCACATCTCTTGTATTTTATACATCCTCTTTAAGCCCTTTTTTTGCATGTGCCTCTCTTTTTTTATTTTTTTGTACATCCTTTCTAAGCTGTTCTTTTTCCTTTCTTTTCTCATATCCTGTTATGGTTTTCTCACTATTCTTTTTTTGTTGTGCATTTATTTCTTTTCCCCTATTATGTGCACTCTCTCTCTCTCTCTCTCTCTCATTATTATTTTACTTCTTTGAGATAATCACTATCATTTTTACATGCAATCAACACATCATAATGTATGGGACTTTTGATTTGAGCATTGGAACAAACCTCCAATAGTGGTATTTCATCAATAATCTCTTTGATGGAGCTTTCAACAAATTTTGCCATTGTATCCTTTTAATCTTCCTTTTTTCTATTAAAAGGGAATATGTCTTCATAGGAATGCATAACATACCTCTTATACATAATTTATTTTACTTCGTGCCAAGTAGAATCAAGGTCCTCTCTAAAACACCTTTTAATCAATTGCACTTAATTCCACCACATTAAAGCATTATCTTCAAAATTAATAACAACGAGTGTTACCTTAGTTTCTTCGAAATAGTTGTGATACTCAAAGAAAGGCTCCATCTCCTTTTCCCATACTAAGTATTCTTTAGGACCACTTTTTCCATAAAATTTTAAAATCTTAATATTTTTTATTATTGTATCTTTTCACCTTTGGAAGCCTTCATCTAAGGGTTCATCATATTCATATTGCCGCCTCCCTTTTCTTAGTTGCTTTAATGTTGTTTTGGTGGTGTGGTGTTTTTAGTAGTTCTCCTCTTTTCCTCATTTTCTACCCTTTCCATTTTATGGCTTAACTTTAAAAATACATCTTTTAATTTGTTCATTTGAGCTAGCATGTCTTTCAAGGACTTAAATTTAGGATCCTTCTCCCAACCTATCATTATGGAACAAAAAGCAAGAAATAATAAAAAAAAATCCTTACAAAGCATTCCTTCACATGTTTTCACTTAATAAATGTCAATCCCTTCGTGTTTCACACAAAATAGGCTTTTACTCTTTACTATGCTCACTACTATTGCCTTTTAACATTCTTAATTTTTTCTTTAGTTCTTTAGGAACTAAAGTAACTATTATCAAGTTTAAGTTTAATCACAATGCAAACAAGCAATTCTAAGTTAAAATTAACTTTAGAACATAAAAAAAGTAAACGAAAACAAATAGAAATGCATGAAAACAAATGAAAATAAATAAAAACACACTGAAACAAATGGAAACAAACAAAAATAAATAAAAATAAATGAAAAGAAGAGAATCAAGGATAATAAGAATTAGAGACACCAAATCAAGATTTCAAATATCTTTCTTTCTTTCTTTCTTCTTTTTTTTTTTTTATGTCTCTCTGTTTTTTTCCTTTGGACCTCTTCCTCTTCCTTTTCCTCTTCCTCTTTTTTTTTTTTTTTTTGTATATAATTAAAGGTAATCATAAACAAAACAAATTAGTTGAAACTGAATTGATAGAAATAAAGTGTAATTCACAAAATCTTTTTTTAATCACTTGGATGGCCTTGAAATTAAAATTAAGAAATAAATAATTAGTAACAAAGATGAAAGAATTGAATGTTAAGAAAAAGAACACTAAGGAAAATAAATTTAAAGAAGAAGGGAAGAAGAAAATGAGTGGAGAGCAACATGAAGAAAACAATTAGAACAAGAAGGACAATAAGAGCAAGAATTAAACACAAAGAGCAAGAAACATAAAACATGTGTACTTTATTTTGAAGCCTAATCTTTGACACCAAATGATATAAATGTGGGCAACTTGTTGTAAACCTGTATGCAATATTGTTACCTTTGCCAAGGATCTATCTACAATCAAGTAAAAAACTTTAATTCTCAATTAGACCTCTAGAAAACTTATTTTTAGCAAACTAAGTTATAAAGAATTAAAGGGTGCTTAATGTCCAAACCTAGAATGAACTAATTTTTAAGTTTATAATTAAACAAGTTTGCAAAACTACTTAAGCCCTCACTTAAATAACCTCATCAAGTTCTTTCAAGAATCAAAGAAGAGAACAATTTCTCATAAGAAATAATAATTATATTGATGGCATAATGTTAGTTTTTACAATGTTTTGATGACCTATTTATTCAAGAATAAAAAACTTAATCTTATTCTAGAATGTTAGTTTTTACAAAACTTAATGTTTTCTTATTAATAATTATAAAAACTTAATAATAATTATAAAAACTTAATGTTAGTTTTTACAATGTTTTTACAATGTTTTCTTAGTTAGTTAGTTTTTACAATGTTAGTTTTTACATTACTCATTTAATCAAGAATAAAAAACTTAATCTTATTCTAGAAATTAAAAAACAAACTAAATAAGAAAAACACCATGCCCATTCAACTAATAAGAACATCCAAATTTCTTAAATATTAACTAATATTACAATTTAAGAAACAAAAGAAAACCTTTTCTAAAGAGGAAGTAACATTTGACCAAGAAAGGAAAAGAAGAATATTCTTGATATCTTATTTTTCTTAGAAGATATTTGACTTGACTTTATTGACCTTCTTTCCATGCATTGTCACCCTCTTATATCGTCTTTAGGATTATTATTCTTCCAACCAAAGATTGCTTGAAATATTCTTGGAAGCTTCTTAGAACTATGAAATGGAAGTTTAGAAATGACCATTTTCCCTTACGAAAAGACCCTCTAAATGCTCTAACTCTTATTTCCTTAATTATTTCTTACACAAATATTCTCAAAGCTTTTTTTAACTTTTTGATTGATTGTTCATCATAGTTGGTGCTTGCTTGTCTTGCATTGAAGGAAACTTATGCAAAATAAGGGAAGTCCAATTAAGACAAGCCCAAATAAGGTAACTCTGAATAAGACAAGTCTAAATAAGGTAGATTTTAAAGATCTGATGATGCCTTCCTACTTTTGAATGAGATCCCTTTAATAGTTTCTTTCACTCTTTATAGTTTTAAACTTGCCTTATCTTGGTTTTCATCATGTATATTTATGTGTTAGATTCTAATATTATCCCAAAGAGTCACATTTGAATGTTATTAAAATAATTTTGAAATATTTACAAGGCACATTACACTTAGGCTTATGGTATCATAGAAAAACTTCATTCAATATAGTAGAATTTTTAGATGCAGATTATGATGATGGTCTATTAGATATGAATAGTACTTTTGAAACTTGTCAATTCATTAGTGAGTACTTAGTTTCTTAGTTTAGTAAGAAATAAGTTTTGGTTGTCTTATCTACCTCCAAAGTAGAATATGTGATTATAGGTTATTATTGCACCCAAGTAATTTGGATGAGGCACAACTCAAAGACAATGGTAAAGTCATTGATCACATTTCTATCAAATTTGACAATGTTAGTGTTATTAGTCTTTCAAAGAATCTTATTCAACATTATAGGAGTAAGCACATTGATATTATACATCATTTTTTGGGAGAGTATTTGCAAAAATGATGATATTGTATTATAATTTATTGATATAGCTAACCAATTAACCGATATATTTATAAAACCCCTTAATGAGGAGGGATTGAACTTCATTAAGAGGAAGGATGCTTGAAGGGAGCTCTATAAGTTAAAATGTTTTTAAAAGTTGCATTTTATATGCTTTAAGTGATGCTTGATTTATAATTATTATATATATGTTATTGTGCTTGATAATTTGAATGATTGTATAAATTATATAAAAAATGAATAATTGATTCAACTTCATATGATTTTCTTTATGTCCATATATGCAAATTAATCATTTAAACATTAATTTGATCATTCTATGGGGCCAACTGTAAAAATTTGTGTTTTCATAACTTTTTTTGAGATGACTTGGAAGTTGTAACCATGAAAGGTCTTTGCAATCATAATTTATCAAATCTCTAGCCATTTGGTGTCTTTTCAAACATCATGGTCACTACTATAATTTTGTACCTGCAACATCAAAAATTTCTGAGTGTTGGACAAAAGAACGCTCTCGATATTGATCATTAGACACAATTTCATAATTTGTGGTCGTAATAAGCTTTTCACACCTATGACATTTGAAAACTGCTGAAAAAATATAGCCATTACACAATGATTAGATTCTACTTTTAGTGCAGTTTTTTATTGTTTTCCCCATCTTTACTTATTTAAACCCTTTCACATCCTCCCCAAATTCTTTTTTCTACCCTTTACTCCTTATTTAAGCCTTTGGCACTCAACCTCTTCATCTTTTCTTCTTATGTCTTTCATTTTTTCTGTCTTTTGCATGGCAACCAAGCAAAAACATTAAAGAGAGGCTAAGAGGAAGCCCTTAAACCTTTGGAACCTCTACACCAAGCCCATTAGATCCCATGAAAGGCATCACCCCTAAAGAGAAATAAAGAATATGACTTTATTAATGATAAGGTCATCATACCAAATAGAGTTTCTAGACTATCTCTTGAAGCATTAGGACTTACGGATACCATTGTAGGATAAAGCATTAGGACTTACGGATACCATTATAGGATACCTAAGCAATCTTCAATGGTTTAATTTATATTTACGAGGGAAGATGGCCATAAGGAGCTCACTAAAGAGTTCCTAGCAATCATGGAAATAGAGCGAGGACCTTCATATAAGCTATAATGAGTTTTGAAGAGTAATTTTAATTGAATCAATCATGATATGATGACTTCCCTTGTCAAACAGATAAAATCTCTACTCATTTGGATCCTTCATCGAATTGTCATCTTCTCCATCAATGCTAGAGGAAATGGCAGCAAAAAGGTAAGTCAAAAAGACATCTTCTTCCTTTTTGGTCTTCTTAAAGGTAACCCCATCCAATCTTTTAGATATTTGATAGACCAATTCACTCATCTTGTAAAGTTTAAAAATGGACAAACTTTTCTTTTTTCCCACATTGCTCTAATTGCAAAACATGTGAAAGCCTTGTCCCCCTCCAATAAAGATTTTCTAAAAAACTCATACCCCTTTGGAAGCAACTTCAAGATTTGAACTACATGGTTGCTGCAAAATGTATCAAACCAAACACCAAGGCAAGGATCAAGAAAAGGTCATAAGTGAGCACTTATCAAGGCCTAAGTGAGGATGTTCCACCTAAAGAGGAACGAACAACTCAACCTCCTCCACCTTTTCCTACTCAAGTGACATTGGAGTCTCTTGATCACAAGATGTACAAGTTTTTCTAAAAATTTAAGATCTTCCATCACTTGCATGGAGACATAGACAAAATCCAAAAGCACTTAAGGATTCCTCATTACTATCTCAAGGATTGAAAATCTAATGAAGAGGATGCATCCTAGACTTAAACCTTTCTTTTATTTATTTTTTGATTTTTGCAGTTGGGTCATGAATATGTGATGATCACATCCATGATGATTTTTAATGAAAGTTAATGTTATTTGTTCGATCTTAATTATCTTCTTGTATTCTTTTTTATGTGTCTTTGAATTATTGGATTGCTTTGATTTTGTATATTGAGGGGGAAGCAAACTTTTTGAGTGGACTTATTATATTCAAAATGAGATTATATGTTGTGTCATTTAAAATAACTTATTTTTCTTTGAAAATTCAATCTAAATTATCAAATTCAAAAAGGGAGAATTATTGACCTAAGTTAGCCATTAACTTGGTCAATCTTTATTTTGATATTGACAATTAAATTGAAAGTTGTTAATATATTTGCTTAGTATTTATTTTACAGAAAATAAGTTTAGAATAGATTGGAGCATCAAGAAATTCCAAAAAGTCCAAGTACATATTCAAATTATAAAATATATATTAAAAACGATTTTTATGTAACGTTGTCATATTTAAAAATTGATTTATCCACTTTACAAAATAATACATAAACATATTGAATAACTATATGAATCCTAATTATTTGTAACTTGTCACTTACTATCATTTATAAAATTATATATATAAATTTCATTATGTTTTACTTATTTAATGCATTTTATAATTTTATATATTATTATGTGTATTTTGATTGAATATAAAAAAATAAAATATTTATTTAATTTTCTTGTATTATATATTATCTTTAAGTAAAAATATAAAAATTATGTAGTTAATCAATTTAAATATAAAATATTTATTTTGTAAAATAAATCTTTAAATTATAAAATGTCTATCAACAAAAGATTTTTATATAAAGTTATCATATTTAAAAGTTTATCTACCAACTTTAGAAACTAAATCATTATATATATATATATATATATATATATATATATATATATATATATATATATATATGTTTTTGAAATATTTAATATTTAGTCTATATAA